>JAUBNU010132606.1:0-14097 GCA_032353855.1 Desmognathus kanawha | reverse complement strand
ATTGTTTTGAAAACAATAATAAGAGAAGTGGTATCGTGCTGGGTTCATGCACAGCACTCACGACGTGAGTCACAGGTGGGTGCATGGATAAATTGATCCCACTCACGACGTGAGTGAGACGAGTTTGTGATCTTGACATACCGTGGCAGCGCCCCGTCCGACCGCAGCAGTCCCCTCCGGCGAAGGCACCGCAGCCTTACGCTCAGCAGTCTCAGCCGGACGCTCCTGTATTAATAGCAAATAAAATTGTTTTGAAAACAATAATAAGAGAAGTGGTATCGTGCTGGGTTCATGCACAGCACTCACGACGTGAGTCACAGGTAGGTGCATGGATAAATTGATCCCACTCACGACGTGAGTGAAACGAGTATTTCCGGTCGACATACCCTTTCAGCGCCCTCCTGCTTGTTGTGGTCCCCGCTTGCCGTTGCAGCTGGTCCAACAGCAGCCGCAGCCGGCTCTTTCATGGCAATATTCTGTCCCGTGTGTTGTGAGGCAAGGGCAGCAGCAACCTGCTAGAAGAAAAGATTACATACCGTAATATTTCAACAATACAAACCAATGTCAAACAAGTTAGTGGAGCAAACATCTTACTCACGACGAGAGTTGCCCGACAAATAAATGCAACATACCGTGAGAGTGGCAGGCTCTTGAACTGGGTTGGGCACGACACCCACCGCCGGCATCCCCTGTTTGAATTTACAAGAGATGATAGAGATGTGTTTCTGGTTACTGATATTATGGAGGTGGTTATTGAAATCAAGCAGCGTCGAGAGACTGAGATGGATTACTCAATTGCAGTTCTTACATTATTAAACATGGTAATAAAAAACATGGTAAAATTAAACACTTACCCCAATTTCGTCGGTGGCCACGGTCGAGGCGTCAGCAACATCGGCATTAGCAGCATCGCTCAGCATCTTCAGGCCTTGATCGGACGGACCAGGTCGGCCTATCACATTGTCGTCTCCGTCGTGCACATCGCTGAGGAAGCTATGCTCGAAACCCTCGTCATCATCGTGGGCACTCGCACCTAAAGACTCAGCCTCATCTCCGTCTTCCTCCTCGTCGCCTCCGCGGACGCGACCCTCCTGCACGAACCAAGTTCATCCTTGTATTTAGTTTCAAATCCAAAATAATATATGTCGTAGCATGCCAATTGATTACCCCTGTTACAATGACATCTCTCACCGTGAAGGGGTACTGGCTGTCCCGCAGCCCCTCCAGCCGCTTAGGGAGCTTTGGTTTCTGGAGCTCTGCGTCTGGCATGGCGGCACTGCTGAGGTGAAGCATGCGATGATGGATAAGCTTCACCTGCATCTCCTCCTTCTCCACGAGCATAACTGTTACAGTGAGGAGAACCACGTCGGAAATTTTTTTTTGTACTGTCAAGTCATTGTATCACTCACAACGCGAGTGGCAACAATCTACCAACACCATGACTCACGCCGTGAGTGGTGTAGTCAGGACCCAGTGCAACTCACGGCGTGAGTGATGGCAAACGACACACACTATAGACAACCCACACGAATCATAATAAACCAACAAGACAAATAAAACAAAAACTGAACCGCACCAGTCCGTCCCCGCAGGTCATCAAAGTTGGCACACGTGGCGGCCAGCGAACCAGACCCCGCAGTGAACTCAGCCACGACTCCCTGCTTGGAACTGTACCGACGCACGAGATGGGCATACAGCAGCTGAGGTTTCTGGTACGGGTTGGTGACGTTGTCCCCAGATGCCGTCTGCATGGAAAACTTGCCCTGGCCTCGCAACGGGGGGCAGTAGTAGCAGTTGTCGTAGGCCAAGGGGTCTCCGTGGGTGTAGGCCTCGCCAAACAACCAAGATATTGAACCCTCCTTTGACTTGGTAACCGCCACCACCATCTGCTCGGCACTGAAGTTGAAGTGCGCCCCAGCGTCACCATGCTTGTAGTCTGCAGTAACATTGAAATATAAAAGTTTTAATTTCTATTCACGACAAGTATAAGTTCGTTCAATAACCAACAAGATACCCGTTTGTTTTATAGAAAAAAACGTACACTTGTTCCATACGTGGACGCTGGTGTCCAGACCCTGCGACTCGCACGCGTTGATTGCATGAGCGAGGGCTTGCGCGCGACCAGGGAAGATGACGAGTACTGCCTGCTCCGCGCACACTTCCAGGAACACCTAGAAAACATGGGTTTGGATAAATCATTATAGTTAGTGCAGACTACCCACCGTCACGAGTAACTCACGTCGTGAGTTGACACAACCAATCCACAAGAGCACTCGCGTCATGAGTGGGTTCAACCAACCCTGAGGACAACTCACGTCATGAGTGCCGCAAGCGAATCCACAAGAGCACTCACGTCGCGAGTAACCAACCCACCCTGAGGACTACTCACGTCGTGAGTGGAGACAACCTATCCACAACAGCACTCACGTCATGAGTGGCTTCAACCCACCATGCGGACCACTCACGTCGTGAGTGCTGACAACGAATCCACACGAGTACTCGCGACATGAGTACATCCTAAGGATCACTGGTAGTTTAACCCATAATAAAAACGTGTATACCTGCACAGTGCTCATGTAGTCCTGCATCCCCCACGGCGCCCGGTCCCATGCTGCCTTGCCAGCCCCATAGTTGGCGTCGACGATAGCCAGTTCTATCTTGTTGGGGACGCTGGCAGGGTCGCCCTGCGCCAGAGTGCTGTTCTTGCCGCCCTGATGCTTGATGTCGCCGTGCAGCACGCACCACTTCAGAGTAGGACGACCTGTCAGATTAAAGAAAATATATTTGGAGATAAGTTGTCAAAGCAGTTTACAATTGTGTGATATAAAGTTCAGACGCAAACCATGTCTTCAAAATCAAATCATGCACGGCGCGTACCCTCCTCAGTGTGAAACTGCCAGGCAGCATCAGACTCGATCGCTTCTGCTCTGCTCGCCTTGTAGTCAATGGCCAGAATCCTCAGGTTATCGAGCATGTCCTCGGGCGGTGTATAGTCATCGCCCCTTTGTCTCCCTTTCTTTTTCTTGATGCGGACACCCTCGGTCACCAGGTGGGAGTATGTCCTCTCACGTTCCATGAACTCGGTCACCTCCGCTGACTGCACGTCGACTCCCAGCTTCTTCAGCTCCGCCTTGAAAAAATGGCACCCGATGAGGAGCGCCTTGTGCGTCTGGACTGTGTCAACCAATGCCTTGTTGTCGGCCTCCCACCCTGGCTCGCCAGCCTTGATGCGGCGCAGCACGTTCGTCATCTGGGTACAAAATGGACATGACACGGAACAAAGGTACGTGAGCAAGATTGATATGACAATTCAGATACGATTCATCCCAAAACTAGTGCACCTATATTGATAGAAACCCGTACCTCGGCCAGGCCATAGCCTAAGTTACTGGTTGTGATCTCCCGGAGCCTGTTGAGGGTGAAGACATCGCTGGGTGGCTTGGACCGGCTGCTCTCTGTCACCAGGGGCACTTGCTTGGTCTTGTCCTGCTTCTCCCTGTGCCGACAAAGAAATGTTGTAAGTGTGGCAGTGTAACACTCTTGGCGTGAGTGGCTCCTACAAATAATTACTCCCGAATCAATACTCACGACGTGAGTGACAATGACGGAACCAAGCCACACTCACGTCGTGAGTGTTTGGGACAGACCATAACACCACTCACGTCGTGAGTACATTACCGACGCAGCTCACCTGATACCCTCCCAGATGCCGGTTATCAGATCCCATGATTCGTCAGGCATCTTGACAGTCCAGATCTTGTTGACGTTGGCGCTGGACTCCTTGTCCTTCTTCTTCCCCCCCCCCTTGCCCTTGTCGCCGACATCTTCCTTCTCCGGCTTCTCGCTTGCCCAAAGCAGGTTGGCCTTCTCCTTCAAGCTGTTCGCCATGAACTTGTCGGCGTGTTTCTGGGCCTTGAGGTGAAGGTAATGCTGCCGCAGCGCCAACATCTTGTCCTCGTTGGTGTCCTTGGTGATCATCTGCTTGTTGTGTGCCTCGCCCACCTGTAGGAAAAAGACAGGCATTGAATTACTTCGATTGGTTGCTATACAATCACTTCCGGCGTGAGTACAATGCGAGCTCTGGGATCCAGAGCCATTCATTCAATCCTACGAGCGAATACAATAGAAACATCCAACGTACTATTAACGCTTCTGACTCCGTGAGGCCCACGCAAACGTGCGTCAGCGTGTAGAACAGGGGCTTGTATAGTCGGTGCGCAGCCATCTTCTCCCAGTCTCCACCGAACAGCTTCTGGCAGAGCTCGTGCATGGCCCAGTTCGTGTGCCCGCCGCCTATTGCCTCCCCCCTGCAAAACACATAAACATAAATATGGTGGATGACGGGACCCCAGAACTACTCACGACGTGAGTGTTGTGGTTATCCAACACTAGCATTACCCATGATGTGAGTAGGATAAAAGACCACCTTTTTCACTCACGTCGTGAGTGCTTTTAACTCTACCAAGCACTACTCACGTCGTGAGTGCTAAAGACAATCGGGCAAACGCTGGCACGCCCTTACTCACTTCTCCATCTTGTCGAGGTCGACACCCTTAAGGTCAGCCACGGTGTTGATGACCTTGCCGTCCACGATCGTCCCCGGGTGAATCAGGACTATGGCCGGTAACGGCGAGGTACCCGGGTCATTCAGCAGGGCATTATATATGGGCATCATCTTGCTGCGATCCCGCTTCCTCCACTCGAATCCTGCAACCGATGTGAGAGTACACAACGCGTGAATTAGGAATACGGATTTTGGATTGTGTACAAGGCATCATTTGAAGACGATAGTCGTGCACATAAAAAAATAAAAATAATCAGTGATCCATACCTGCGCTGGCCCGGCCGATGTTTTGGGTGGGAAGTTTGTACAAGCCCAGGCTACCCTGCTCCCATAAGAACTTCGTCAGCCTGATGCTCAGCAACTGCCGCTGCAGCTCCGTCATACCCGACTGGGCCTGCACATCAACCTCCTCCTGGTCTACGCCTGCAGGTTCCTGGCGCTGCGGCTGCTGGTACTGCACCGGTCCCGTGAAGGGCGGCACGTGCATGTCCCGGAAAAATTCCATCCAGTCCAATTCAGCCTCCGTCGCCCACTGCTCAGGCTGATCCTCGATGTTTACCATTTCCTGCACTTCCTCACACAGCTTGACAGCGCTCTCGACAGACCAGGATTGCAGGGAAGCGTTGACCACGTGGTCGACGGCGAATCGCGGACTGCGAAGTGGTACGTGTAAGTATCAGATGATAAAAATCCAGAAGAAAAGTAAATGCCTTGATACATATATAGAAATAGCCATTGTGATGAATCGTACCTGAAATAGTTATATGGTACCCGGACTTGGAAGTCGTCCTGGCCGCGCCAGCGCTCAACGGTGATCGACAGGAAGTGTTCGTCTTTCACCGTGACTTGCTTGATGCGCCCGACGCCCAAGACGTAGTAGTCGTGCTCATCAAAACCTGCCGCCTTGAACGCGCACTCAAGGACCACACCCGCGTGAGGTTGCACTGTCCATGCTACGCTGTTGTCCTCTACCTCCTCGATGAGCCTCTGTAGGTCAGTGTCCTTAGGGAGCTTGCCGATAAGGGTAAACCCCGACACACCTGGCATGTCCTCCCACGTCTTGATTACTGGAACCTCTACCGGGTTGATTGGCTCGGTCTTTCGAGTGATGACCGCTGGTTTTGCGGCAGTGTCTGTATTCTCAGCGGCGCCCGTCTTCTTCTTGGCAGTAGTAGCCTTCTTTGTCTGTTTAGCACGTTGGTCTCCGCCTGCAGGAGCCTTACGCTTCTTGGCAGAACTCTCGCCAGGCGGTGCGGTAGGCGGAACCATGGCTGTCTTTCCATGTGTCCTGACAGCGTCGCTGCTGCCAGCTGCACTGTCTGGTACACATAAACATCGAAACAAATCGTCAGATGTATTACGAGAAACACACACTCACGACGTGAGTCCTTGACACAAACACGAGGCATCAAGTACTTATAAGAAAGATCGCAATGCATGCATGCAGCGATGTTCAGTTAAGACTCACGTCGTGAGTGGACAAGACCAGGAAAGCAATTATAACACACGAACCACTAACACGTGGACGTACCGGCAGGGACCTCTGGACTTGCGTCCACCGCACCATGCCCAGCTGCTACCGCTCCACCGCCTGGAGGCGAACACATCATAAAAAAAAAAAAAGTCAATCAACTTTCTAGTACAAATCACTCACGGCGTGAGTGGGACATCAAAACGACTCACGTCGTGAGTGAACAAGACAAGCAAATGAATGTTGACACTCAGCATCACTCACGACGTGAGTCACAATGTATGTAAGGCATCAGTATTAACGTACCGGCAGTCTTGTCTTCCTCCATCGCCGCATCGCCACCTGCTGCCGCTTCGCCTTCTATACCACGAAAACATCACACAAAATAAAATAGTCAAGAAACGTTCCGGTATACAACCACTCACGCCGTGAGTGGGACATAAAAACGACTCACGTCGTGAGTTGGCAAGACAAGCAAAGCAATGTTGACACTCAGCATCACTCACGACGAGAATCAAAATGTATGTAAGGCATCAGTATTAACGTACCGGCAGATGCCTCCGTCGCCGGATCGCCACCTGCTGCCGCTTCGCCTTCTATACCACGAAAACATCACAAAAAATAAACTAGTCAAGAAACGTTCCGGTTTACAACCACCATAAAGATTCACGCAGTGAGTGGGACATCAAGACGACTCACGTCGTGAGTTAACAAGACAAGTATATGACTATTTACACCCAGCACCACTCATGACGTGAGCCACATTATAATTAAGCATCAATATTCACGTACCGGCAGTCTTGTCTTCCTCCATCGCCGCATCGCCAGCTGCTGACGGTACGCCTTCTAGACCATGAAAACATGACACAAAATGAAATAGTCAGGCAACATTCAGGTGCAAAATGACTGAAGGCGAGAGTGGGACATAAAAAATACTCGCGTCGTGAGTTGACACCCAGCACCACTCACGACGTGAGTCACAATGAATTTAAGGCATCAGTGTTCACGTACCGGCAGGGAACCCTGCACCTGCAGCCTCCGCACCACGGCCAGCTGCTGCTCCGTCTTCTGGAACGTCTACACATCATGCCAAATGATATAGTAAATAAACGTTCCGGTGCAAAATAACTCACGGCGTGAGTGGGACACCAAAAGTATTCAGGAGTGGGCAAAACAAACAAAGCAACCTTGACAACCAACGTGACTCACGACGTGAGTCACAATGCATGTGAGGCACCAGTATTCACGTACCGGCACGTTTTTCTGCACCTCCAGCCACCGCAATATGCCCATCTGCTTCCGCTCCGCCTTCTAGACACAAAAATGAACCAGTAATTAACGTAAAATAAAGATTCACGCAGTGAGTGGGACATTAACACGACTCACGTCGTGAGTTAACAAGACAAGTATGTGACTGATGACACCCAGCACCACTCACGACGTGAGTAACAATGTAAATAAGCATCAGTATTCACGTACCGCCAGGGACCCCTGCACCTCTATCCACCGCATCATGCCCAGCTGCTGCCGGTGCGTCCGCTGCGAGCGCTCTCTCCTCATCTGCACATTGTTAAATTTTAATATTTTCAGTAAAACGAGTGTATCAACGAGAGTCATTGCATGTAAAACCCCTAATGGAGTGTTTGCGACAATATATTCCAGACAAGTCATTGTCAGTGGTTTCGTAGTAATAGCCAGGTAATACTATATATTTCTATGAATGCAGTGTTTGAAATCCACAATTGCTCAATAAATTCCTTGGGAAACACTCACGACGTGAGTACATCCGTCAACCCAAGCCATTACAGTAACGACATGAGTGCACATACTCACGACGTGAGTAAAACCCTAACAAAACCCTATATATATATTGTTTATTTTACAGAAATTAACGTACCGAGGTCGAGTTGCAGCCACGCCCGCACGTCCGGATGCAGCACGTGTCGCAGCAAGTTGCGGGCTTGAGATGAGGCACTGGCCAACGCCGCTGCTGCTTGAAGCAGCGGTGCTGGCGCATCCTTGTCCATGCCCTTAATCACATCCGGCGTGAGACGTTCAAGGTCGTCTTGTTTCATGCGCGTAGGCCAGTTTTTTTTTAGGTGAAACCGCACCGACGCCCCCACCACCACCTTGCCATTTTTAAGCTTGGCGCCCATGTACCACCAATACATGGCGTTAGAAAGGATGTATCTCCACCTCTCTACTACCGTCTTCCGGTTTTGCCGGTCCAAACCGCGCCCATGCGTCCAGTAAAGGGCCAACAGCAAGCGGAGCGAGAGATATTGTGTATGCACTCTGCCGTCCAACACCTCCCGCAAGTTGCCCTCCGGTGCACCATTCCAAAGTGCAACCCAATGAGGGTCATCCTCGTTCTTCATAAGCTCGTCTGGAAAGGACGCCATGGCGAAAGGCCCGCGGGCCGACCACGTTGCGTGCGCCAAAAGGGGAAGGCGACCGCTATGCAAACAAAAGCTTTGTGTAGTTTTACGTTGAATGCGTACTAATCAGGAACGTAAGAGAGGTAACTAAACTTCCGTTTTGTTAACGCGAGTGAGTTTGTTTTCCGAAGCTTCTGGTTGTAGGTTTGTGCTTACTCGGATCCCTCGGAGAATCCGAATTACGTTACGGGGACTAGTCCTCACGTCCCGGACAAATTCAAAAATAAGAACGGGTCAAACCAGAAAAGTCGATGGAAGGAAGCCGCAAACGTTTCATAAAACGGAAGCGGCTTGTAGTTTGCCACACGCATCTAGCGACGGTCATGGACGACTTAGACTTTTGCGACGACGGTAACGTGTTGGTGCACGGGTTACCCGTTTTGCCGAAGCCGGGCGCCGACGTGGCCGCCCCGTCCAAGCACGGCTCGCCATGCACCGTGGAGATCACGCATAGCCCCGGTGGCTGCGACGGCGACCTCTCCGACTTTGACTTTGAAGAGTCTAACTCCGAGGTGTTGTGCGGTGGGCAAATATTGCAAGGTTACCAACGCGCCGCGGAGGCGTACCAACGTGATGCAGAAGCGTACCCACGCATCACACCCCGTGGAGCGGGCTCTTCAAGCATGGAGACCTCCTTCGACTCGGAGAAGACGTGGTGCGTGAATTTATTGTAAACTTTCGCAAGTTTATACAACCTGCTTAGTGGTGCACACTAACCCTATCGTGTTACCACGACGTGGTTGCATGCAGGTCCCAAGAGTGCGCCTTAGAGGAGGAGATCGACGCATACGCGGTTATGCAAGAGAGGCAAGACTTCCTTCGTGAGCCACGCAAGTACAACAGCGTCAAGCGGCCAGCCAACAACCGTGAGTTCAACTTGATGGCGACCAAGAAGATGAAGATCGGCACAATCGCTGAGGAGGCATCACAGCATCACTGCTGCGCCAGTGGCTGCCTAAAGTACGCGCACGGGTTGACTCCCGCCGTGAGCATTAGGGTTTTTCTAGGGTTTCACTCACGGCGTGAGTGATAAACCATATAAGAAATAGTTCCGTTTCATACCTGGAATAGTTTTCCTTTTATTTTATTAAATGTAAATGATCTTTACAGTCTGAAATCTTTTCGTTCGCGATAGGGTTTTGGTAGGGTTCCACTCACGGCGTGAGTGATAGCATCCACGTAGCTATACTGACTTTTGCCTCCTTTGGGTGTTCGTGCGACCAATGCACCCTCCAGGAACTTCAACGACATAGGAGCTCTGATGCAGCTGCGGGACACCTTCTACAACCGGATCAAGAACCGTGCCTCGCAGACAGAGCATCTGATGACAGAGCTGCGAGAGAACAGAGACCCTGTTACCCATGCCATACGCTTCTACCTGACAAAGGTGGGTGACTATTAACATTTTTGTTATACCTTGGGTCTTACTCACGACGAGAGTTGGGAATGTTCACTCTACACACAAGTCGTGAGTAATGTGCCACACGTTTTACTCACGTCGTGAGTTGTCAGTTATGTCACTTCACGTTCTCATTTTTCAAACGGCTGATTTTTTTCCTGATCTCCTTCAATACAGAGCGACGGTACTCGGGTGAAGGTGTGCCAGGAAGCCTGGAAGAGGGCTTACGGGATCGGCAACGACCGCGTGATCACGGCCAAGACAGCTGTGACCAAGGGGTACACGCGGGTCGACAACAGCCGTGCACGCACAGGCATCTTGTAAGTCAAGGATATCCTAACATGCAAACACATAGTTCGTCCGGACCACTCACTGTACACCCTTATACAATAGTACTATGTACTTGCAGTAACTTGTTTACGTTTTCTTTGTAACATACAGTCGCACGACGGACACCACGATGCTCGCGCGGAACTGGCTGGAGGACTTCTTCGAGAAGAACGCTGACATCATGCCCAACCCGAGCGGCGGTCAGCAGGTCTGGAACCTCCCCGCCAACACGCGGCGGAAAGACGTGTTCAGGTTGTACCAGACGTGGTGCGGAGCGGTGGGCAACAAGTCGGTCAGCGCATCGTCCCTGTCCATCCTGTGGAAGAAGCACTTCTCGCACGTGAAGACCCCCAGCAAGGGGCGTTTCGCAACATGCACGACGTGCGTGCGCTTGAAGGAGCGTTTGGCGGCCGCCAAAAGCAATGAGGAGCGGCGGCTTGTGCTGAAGGAGAAGGACAGGCACACTGCGTTGGTGAATGCAGAACGCGAGACGGCAAAGAGTCGGCAGAAGAAGGCGATGGAGGACCCGAACAAGTAAGTCATTAAATGTTTTGCGACCGACTCACGTCGTGAGTCGTCAAGTTGGTGGTGATCCTACCACTCACGACGTGAGTCGTCCCCTGGATGGAGATGTTCCCACTCACGTCGTGAGTGGTTGTATGGGTTGTCTCCACCTGACGGTCGGAATGGTACTGTGCTCGCATCCACTCACGTCGGGCGCTGTGTTGTGGGTGGTAGTCTCAACTCACGACGTGAGTTATCCTGTGTGTGTGTTGACTTTTACATGTTTCCGTTCTAGGTACACCTACATCGAGATGGACAGCATGGACCAGCAAAAGTGCGCCATTCCGTGGTTCCACATGCCGGCTAAGGACACGGACTCCAAGTGCCACGTATCAACGGTGGTCACCAACGTGCGTGTGCCTGGACTGTGCTGCCTGGAGTACCTGTCCAACAACAACTTCCCGCACGATTCTAACACGACGGTGACGGTGCTGCACAAGGCGCTTCAAGTGGTGGCGGAGCAGAAGGGGGGCAAACTGCCACCCGTGCTGTACCTGCAGATGGACAACTGCTGGCGCGAGAACAAGAACAAAACGATGTTCGGGTATCTGTCATGGTTGGTGGAGACGGGCGTGGTCCTGAAGGTGGAGGTCGGCTTTCTCATGGTCGGGTGAGTGTTGCTTGTTGACTTGTTCAGTTAGCACAATCCACACAGGACATTTGTAGCACACTGCCCATATCACTTCAATGTCATGTACTCACGTCGTGAGTACATGCTAGATTTATATTACTTTACAACCTGAATGACTTCCGACGTGAGTGGTACATTCACACATTTTTCTGCCAACGTGAGTGACTTCCGACGAGAGTGGTGATGGGAACAACAGAAAAACAAAGACGATAAATGAATTTTCGATATGCCATTTTCTCGTGCTCATGTGTCGTAGGCACACCCACTTTGGGTGCGACCAGGTGTTCAGTCGGCACTCTACGTACCTGGGCACGCACGACGCCAAGACACTGCCACAGCTTATCCAGGCGTTCATGGAATCGTGGGAGTCGAACCAGGGCATGGGGCGTGTGGTCTGCTATGAGTTGACGATGGCGGCGGACGTCAAGGCGTGGCTAGAACCGCACCTCGATCCTCGCTTGGAAGGGCATACGACAGCGCACCAGTACGTCTTCGAGAAGAAGGTGTACGAAGGCGAGGACGGCGTCCTCATGACGGCCAAGTGGTACTCGGTGTCCCGGCCTGAGAATTGGAAGAGGGTGGGCAACGTGCTGCGGGTAAGTGGCCGGCAGTGGGCGCGCTAGTTGACTCACGACGGAAGTCATTTTTGTTAACTATTTTTCAGTTTAGTTTCAAATTTTTTTTTTCCAACACATTATATAAACTATGACTTTTTATTGACACGATAACACCTTTTCCATCAATGTGCAGACGATGCCTACTGGGGAGCCGTTGTCCGCCGCAAGGCGTTCACTGTTCCATCAGCACGTCCCTGTCGTCCCGAAGGGCACCATGTCCGATGAGGAGCACGAAACCTTCCAGGTGGCAGAGCAGCGGCGCAACCAGCGACTGACGGCTAGCAGGTACGAAGGATTGATTGTTTGTAACATATGAGTGTGGATTGCGACAGTAAATAGTTTTTGTTTTTGCAACTTTCATGCACATGACGGCGTTATCAAATTTCCATCATAGGGCTAAACCTATGCATGCATGTCTGCAGGGCAAAGAATGCCGTGGAGTACACCGCCAAGCTGTACAGCAAAGAGCTGCTCACAACAGAGGAGAAGGAGTGGTGGGATGGGTTTTGGGAGACCCAGGAAAAGACGGATTGGAGCGTCACTGGAGGTAGGTTGAATGGGTAGGCCTACTCACGTCGTGAGTTGCACATATGCATTCCAGTTTCAGAATCTGTTGTGGTGTAAAATAAAAACTAATAAAAGTAATTACATGTCATTTTTTCCACGACAGGCCAGCCACTAGACTTCCCGTGGGCAATGGGCAGCGAGGTACTGGACCCAGCGGTGCTGGTTGAGTCTCCGCCACCAGAGGAGGACCTGGACCCCTACGGCATAAACGAGGGGGATGCTACATGGGCGGGCCCGACTATTGGCAGGGTTAAGCCCACGGTCGACCTCAACGGCCTTTGCGTGGGCAAGTTTGTGGTGTTAGTGGCGCCCGAGCAGGACAAATTCACCTTCAAGGTGGAGGGGCAGCCGCTGTGGCTCGGCAGGGTACGTACCGAAGTGGTTATAGATATGTACTGTGATGATTGACTGCATGTTACTCACGTCGGAAGTGCTACTCTGTGACGCTGATGCAATCCTCAACAACACCCTATAACCTTAAAAGATATCAAACCTAATTGTGGTATTATTCCGTGTACAGGTCGCGAAGAAACATGGAGCAGAGTACGTGCTGAACTGGTACAGCAACCAAGCAGGGGCCAACGACGACATCTTCTACAAGCAGCATGGAGTGAAGCGCGCGCCGATGGCTTTGACGGAGGAGACCCTGGTGCACCACTTTGACAAGCTGAAAGGCGGCAAAGTGATGCAGGGGGGCATTTTTGTCGAGGACATGAAGGTGATCAAGCAAGTGGTATTGGCAGGGAAGGACGCCCTGGTTAACAACGAGTGCGGCTGCGATGTGTGTGGTCAGGAAATTCCGGAGGCAGAATTTGTGGAATGCATGGTGTGCAGCGCGTGGCGGCACATCAAATGCGCGGGGCCAGTTGACACTGGAGATGGCGAGTGGTGGTGTGAGAAGTGCTCGAGCAATTTGGATTAAAAAAATCCACACCCAAACACAATTTTATTGAACATAATGAACATTACTATCTTGTAGTTATCTAAAATTTTCAAGTTCGTTTGTTTTGGTTTATCTATGGGTCGTCTTCCCGCAGTGTGTAGGTTTATTCACACCGGCCCCAAGCACACTGGCCTGTATATTATTATACTTCACACTTTACTAAACCCTATTATATGACATATAACCCTAAGTATTGTCCCTTACATGTGCCCTTGTCTTTGCGGCACTATTTATTAACATAGTAATTTTCCTACCTTGTGGCCTTGACGTTTCTAGGTAACTATACTAAGCTATTGCCGACACAACAAAGTCGGATACGCCAACGCCACGCAGACCACACATACTCTATGACCAACAAGGGTAAACAGCACAAAAGTACTTGTCAGTATTTCCGGTTTTTTACAAGGTGGTTTGAACAAAGCAACCGTACCACACAAGAAAAATCGGAAGAAGAAGTCTGTAATTTCTTGTTAACCTCAAATTCTTGTTGCTTATACAGGTGGTTGGCCAGGCCTATCGGTCTGTAATTGCTGACTCTGGCCGGGTCCCCTTTCTTGTAGATGAATACTGTGT
>JAUBNU010121561.1:0-14371 GCA_032353855.1 Desmognathus kanawha | reverse complement strand
AATCCTACTTAAGGATCTGGAGGAATGGGAGAGATCGGCGAAGTTGTTAAAAAGGACCCAAACTGGGTTTCGAGCAGGTTGCTCCACCATGGATCATTGCTTATCCCTGACCTTACTCATAGATAAATATGTTAGGGGGAAGAAGTATCCATTATATGGATGCTTCGTAGACTTTAGTCAAGCCTTTGACAGAGTACCCAGGGTCCCTTTATGGAATATGCTACTTAGGGCTGGGGCACCCCCAGTGCTAGTGAAGATGATAGCTCTCCTCCATGAGGATACTTGGGTCAGGGTGCGATGGGGCAAGGATGGTGAATTAAGTCGGAAAATTCCAACAAGAAACGGCCTAAAGCAAGGCTGCATCCTTGCACCCACACTCTTTAACCTATTTATTCATTCTCTGGAGGATGATCTTGCTATGGCCGAATGTATTCCTCCCAAAATGGGGGGCAGGTTATACATCTCATGACATATACCGATGATACCATCATTCTAGACCTGACGACCAACGGCCTTCAAAATAAGCTAAATTCATTAGCAAAATATTGTAAAAAAAATGAAATTAAGGTGAATATCTCAAAAACGAAAATAATCTGCTTTGGTAATGGGCTTGTTAATTATGTTTGGAAGTTTGAAAATCAACTGATTGAGAGAGTAAACAGCTACGACTATCTTGGTTTAAAATTTACTATGGATGGCAAATGGCAAAGTCAGCTGGCCAAATGTAAAACTAAACATTTACTAATTACCAATGCCCTAAATAGGTTGAAGCGCAGAAAGATATCACGGAACATCGTGACGTTTATCAAGATTGATAAATCAAAATGGCTAGGTGGGCTTCTGTATGGCGCTGAAATCTGGGGTCCGGTGGGAATGAGAGATGTAACGCTATGGAGTGGCTTTTTCTGGTGAAGGATGTTTGGGCTGGCCAAGGGTGTCCCTATAGAACCGCTGCTGCTTGACATGAATTTAGACCCGGTACAGGTTAATTTGGATGCTAAGTATCTTAGCTTCTTCTTTAAAATCATGTTCTCAAGTGGCAATGAATTAGTTAGAGGCTGCTTGACCGAAGCTCTAGCAAGTTCCCATAAGTACGAATACATCACTCAAGTGAGGGACTTATGTGAGCGATACAAGATTGAAATGAATGTGGATTATAGTACAACCTGCCCGCTTTCACTTACAAAACCACATATTAAGAAACTAGTTGAATTGTCCTGTTTCTCCTCCGCCTTAAATAAATGTAAAGGTCTCTCAACATTAAAAGAGTATTGTGTAGTTAAGACACATAAAAAATTGGAGACCTATATGAAAAATTGTACCAATCTTACTGTACTTCGCTCATTTATTAAACTACATATCGGCCAACTTCCATGCAACAATGTTACCCTGGCCTGGCAAGGTATCCCAAGTGAGGAACGTACCTGCCCGGATTGTAAAAACCAACGATTTAAGACATGTAATGTGTGAATGCCCTTTTTTGGACGCTCTGAGAGAAAGTTGGCTATCCTGCTTCAAACGAGGCAATGCATACGACTATGCTTCAATGCTAGAAATTGTAGAATTTGAAGAAATGGTCAGAATTCATATATTCTGCACGCATGCCTTTGCATAACAGGGGGTGAAGTTGTGAAACTTGCTTTCTTTTTTTTTTTTTATGACTTATTTGTGTATGTACATCTTGTTATACCTTAAAGGTCAATAAAGATGGTTTTTAAAATAAAAAAAAGAATGCTATTCAATTTGCTTATCCACATCGCTTCATGTTGTCTCAAGGATTGGATCTTGGTTTTCCCTGGTTCCAGTGACATGATGCAATCAATAGCCTGAAATGTTAGATCTGGCTTCCCATTGTGAAATTGTAGAAAGTGTTTAGTCAGTGGCTGTTTATGGTCTTGGCTGTTGATGCCTCTGACATGTTCCTGCAGTCTGAGTTTAGTCTCCCGTTTTGTGCTTCCAATATATGTAAGTTCGCATGAACATTTAATCATGTATATGGTGAACATTGTGTTACAGTTCATGTTTTGCCGAATCGTATATATGCGTTCATGGCCTCGACACAATCCTTCTCAGTTGACTCCCAGTGAGCTACACGCATGTTCGTGTAGTGCTCCACTGAGCAGCGGGACGTGTTCGAGTGGCAAAATGGTGCAGCACAGGAACCTGTCCATGATGTTCACTGCCAGGCACAGGGACTCGAACCCCAGGTTCAAGTGTCTGTGCACTGTAGTGAGCCAACTTATGAATTTGGAGCGAGACTCTGGTGTCACCACCGGTCGTCTGGCCAGACAGTCTGCTGCCAGAAAGTCTCCCTTCACACTCCTGCAGTACAGGTAGCAGTCCTCCCTATAATCCCGGTAGTTGCTCAAGTCCATGCGTAGGGTGGCACTGCCCAAGGGCTCCCATCAGGCCTGCCACTGGATGGTGTGGTCTTGAAGATGGCACAGGGGGCACTGTTGCACTGCTTCTGTGGACGTGCACATTCTAAATGACACCAGAGCCATGGCTGAATGATGCCCAGGCTGGGTGCCCACAGCTCTTGGGTGACCCCACCAGGGCCTCTCTGTCTCTTAACGGGTCTGACATGCAGCACTTACGATCAGTGCCTGATTGTCTCTTTTTGGCAATGGGGGTGAGGTGACCCCCCAATATCTGACCTGTACTGTTTGTGGGTGATGTCCTTGGCTTCTGGCTGCAGCTTGAGTTACTAAGTTGATTGTCTGATTGGTAAAGTTCGGTGCTGGGTTTGTAGTGACCTGACCTTGTTGAGGAGCTGTTGAAGTGGTGACATTTCGGGCTGTGCTCCGCTTGGATCCCTTGAAAGACTGAACAGTATCGGCTGGTGTCTCATGTTCCTTAGTGTCTCTCTGCAGTAGGAAAGCCTTCAACTCCCTTTTAAAACTCTGAAAATTATTTTTGGAGCGTAGTTGCAGCGTGAGGCATTCCAGATGACTGCTCCTTTGAACCCAAGGTTTTTCCTCCCTTGGTGGTTTTCTTGTGTTTTAAAGGAGCTATTTTCCAACTGTCAATTGTTCTTGAAAGATGGGGAGTCCGAGATGTGGAGAACCAGTTGCATAGATAGACCTAGTTAGCGTAAGGCCTTCCAAATCCATAAACATGAACAGAATTCCACCAAGGAACTGATCTTCAACCATTTCAGTTGAGATCTCCAAGTTGAGATTCTTTCTTTCTGAGGTAATGAAAAAAATCATACGTACAGCCGGTTTTGTACCTTTTGTAGTCTGGAAAGTAGGGTCTTGGGAGCTCCCAACAGATTAAAGGATCCATAGTTTAATCTGGAGCCTACTGATGCTTGAATCAGCATGGTTTTCTGGAAGCGATCCAGGAAGGGTAGGAGCCTGGTCACAAGATTAAATTGATGATTGCAATTTTGTGCAATAGCTGTGACTTGGGCTTCCCCCTCGAGTTTGCTGTCCATGATGATTCCAAGTTTCCTCGTTTTTATCACGGGAGTTGGTGGGGGCCCCAAGACTCTGTCCACAGAATTTCGGGAATTGTGGCTTTGTTGATACCTTCTACGATGAGGATCTCCGTCTTCTGGCTGTTCAGTTGTAAGTAGTTATTGCTCATCCAGTCTTTGATTTTGATGAGACAAGGTACTAACAGGTTTCGCTCACTGGTGTTTAAGTCCACAAGCAGCTGGATGTCATCTGCGTAAATTTGAAATTGAAGACTGGAGTCTTCCAGAATACTGGCCAGTGGTTGCCGAGAATTGTTGAAAAGTAAAGGTGAAATGGCTGAGCCCTGAGGCACCTCACATGTCAGGGGACGTTCAGTGGACCAGCTGGACTGCATCTTAATTTGCTGTGTTCGGTTTGAGTGGAACAATCCAAGCCAAGCCGCTGCCGAGTCGGAAATGCCTGCCACCGTCTCCAAACGGCGCAGCAGCAGGGACTGATCAACTGTATCAAACACCGCCGACAAGTCCAATAGGATGAGCGCCTGATGGTGATTAATATCCGCCCCTCGCAGCATGGCGCGCAGGGTGCTTTTTCAAATATAGCTAGACTAACCGAAAAAATATTTAAACACATTGACACTATTGCGGCTCGTCTTTTTAAGGGATGACTGTACAACTGGTGTGCTCACATACATACTCTGTAAATGTGTCGAGTAACGATATGTGAACAACACCACCTTGATGGGGGTTAATTTGGAACCATTTCAAGATGGCGCTTCCGCGTTCTTTAACTTCACTGTATCAGTAAGTCTTCTTGTGATGCCTTTCTGGCCGTAGTTAGCCCGTTTTACCTGCTTTAAATGCGAGCTTCCATTCAGGCCCGGTTTTTTCACTTGGCGATTCTGTGGTTGTGCCGGTTTTTGCTGACCAGATAATTGGGGTGAATGTATTCCGTTATATATGGATAGTATAGAGTCAAAATGCATGGTGTTTTATCACTTATACATGGTTTGAGTGTGTGCACCTGTGTTTTTTTTTTTTAAGAGATGTATACTTTTATCCCAATGAAGTTGGCTTGACGCAGGTACTGATCCTGCGGGATGACGAGAATCAATTAATAACAATACAGGTATTTTAATGGTTTATATATTTTACATATTATGTTGACTATGCTTGAATTGAGAAGCGTGTTGCACTGTTTTGTAATGGTGGACATCTTGTTTTTCATCTGTAGGCAGGATGCTTGTATTGGTTGAACCGATGGGGGCATGCTAATGTGGTTCTCTATATTTGGTGATGGAACACCTGCTAACAGATCCTGTTATGCAGATTTTGAATGCAGTGTGCTGGTGATGGTTTTTTGACATCGGTGGTGGGTACAGGAACACTAAATCGTTATAGGAGTCATATTGCTAACACATTACCTGGCTGCGGTGAAACCCTGGAGAATTCTGTATTTTGACATTAAGCCCTGTTATCTGGCGCTACCAGTACATTATATTACAACAGCATAAGCATGGTTCCATGACCTTTGAATTTTGAATTATAATGCTGACCAATCTGGTTTTGATTGTGTTCTAACACGTGCCTTTGATTTTTTGTTTGTTTTGTCTCTTCCTATATGTGTAATACTTCCGTGTAGTGGAAATTCAATTTGAATGCGGATGTATTAGCACTAGTACACATTTGCTGTATATTTCAATTTTGTGAAATTGTTGGTCCTGAAGAAGGCCCCCGTTAATTGTAGTGAGGGTTGAAACAATTGTCAACGTATTTTATGATTGTGAAACTGTACCATCAGGAAGAACTGTGAATCTTCCGCCACCTTGAGACATCAGACTGTGTTCTATCTTCTATTGGAAGATAAAGAGGGCAGGATAAAATTGGAGAATATTGTTTTCAAGGTGTCTTTAGTACACCACATTAACTATGAAAGGTGAATTAAGTGATTATTCACCTTACTGTGTGTTTTTACGAAAAAATTATCGAATTTATAATATGTTGAGACAAAGAAACTAATAAAGGATAAATTCTTTTTACATAAATAATTGTTAATACGGGGAGTTTTGCTGCAAAGACTTTGAGGCAAAGTCACAAAAGTAGCAAAATGTGCATTTGTTTAAAGTCACCTTCGCGCAATGCAAAGGTGCACTTGTACATATGTGTAAGGGGAGTCTCGTAGGCCATAGGCACTTCATACGAAAAAATGTACATTTAAGAATTGCACAAATATGCCTGATTCTGAAAGGTGCATTTCCTGAAGTGCACACCAGATATTTGTGCATCTTTAGTGCATCGGGATGTGCTAGCAAAACGCAAATTATGGCCTCGTAGGTTCAATTGCAAGTTTACTCCTATGCCAGGTCTGTCTTAGGGCCCAATTTTGATCTCCACCGAAAGAGGCATACAGTGTCTCTTTCAGTTTTTGCACATATTCACACAGGGCATTGTATTTTGATGTTCGATGAATTTGCATAAATAGTAGTTGTGCACGCCAGAATCTTGCAAAAAAGCAACTTTGCAACAAGGTGCAATTCTGCGGGATTTTGCTGTGTACACATTATTGCCACCGGAATTCTCAGACTGTGCACTGCCTTCTTTCGGCACAATTGTAATGCAGCTGTATTGGACCTCTCTGGTGTTGTAATCTGCATCCCAAGGTGCTGAGTTGATTTTATCCCCTATACTTCCGTTTAACCTTTGTTATTGCAACTGCTTGGCTTCCAAGATGCAGCCTTTAAAAAAAAGGTTCTGATGCAATATTACTCCACCGAAAAATAGCGATGGAGGCTGTTTCATAGGTTCTGTTATACTATTTCTGCTCTCCAGTCATGCAATGTGAAATGGCGCTTCAAAAGGTTATATCACAAATAAACTAAAAAATAAAACTACATGAAAAGTAACCATTTTCTAGGCAACCAGAAGAAACGGCTACAGGCAATGCTCTATAGAAAACGCGCAGCATTTTTTTCCTAGTGATTATGATGACAGGCTCCCATTAAATAAACCAATTTATGTTTATATTGGTACTGTTATTTTCCACGATTTAGTTATTTTTGGCAACAGAATTCCACTTTTTTCCCCACAGAAATTGGGTGCACATTTCCGCAGATTTTTGAATATTTTTCCACAGATTTGGACTGCCTCTAATAATATTACCCATTTTGCGCGTCTTGCAATACTTGCTTTTCCGATTTCTGTTTTTCCTGAAACTTTTATACCATTACTGTGGCCCTCGGTCAAACCCATATTGTACAATATGGCCCCTCAGCAAATATTTGCGAGTAGCCCTGGCCTAGTGTTTGCTTTGCAGATACCTGGTAAGAGGTACTGCTTCTTTAACTCGGAAATTTTCTGCTTTCTGTGCTATTCATAAACTGTGCCTGCCTATGTGTACACTTGACTTTTACATTTTTTGTATACTTAGAAGTGCTTTTAACATTGAAATTTTGCTTTAAATTGCCCTGAAAACAGCCTTTTCTCCACACATCCATCCACTCTCACTGCACCCCGTCCACCCTATGTTCTATCCACTGTCTCACTTCACCCCACCCACGGTCTCATCACTCCCCATTGACCAATCCTCCCAGCCACTGTCTCACCTCATCCCATCCACCTACTGTTTCACCTCACCAATCACCCACCCAGTCTCATCTCACCTCATAACATCCACCTACTGTCTCACCTTACCCCAGCCATCCACCCACTCTCACCTCACACGACCTACCCCAATTCACTTCCTGACCTCACCCACCGACATACCTCACCCTAGCAACAGTCTAGTCTCACCTCACAAAACCCACCAACCCTGTCTCGCCTAACCCACTCTGTGTCTCATGTACCCCCATCCACCATCTCCCCTCACCCCACCCCACCCACCTGACCGACCCACCACCCACGGACTCCCCTCTCCCTAACCCATCTACCTACCCACTCACTGTCTCATCCCACTCAAGCCTAGCACTCACCCACTTGCAGAAAACTATGCTTGGTTTTCATTTGCAAAGCATGTTTGCTAGCAGGATTTGAATGACAATGTCTAGGAAGCACATGCGAACATACCGTTTCAGTTAGCGCCGTTTGTAATGTGTTATGTTGTGTTTCTAGGCTTACACGCCACGCAATGAATGCACTGTAGTGGAGTAGTATGCTTAGTATGCTGTGAACACACTTGTGGTGCAAGAGTGCCCTCTGTCCAATCATGGGCATATCGCACGGCATTCGCAAGTACATAAATTTATCCTTTCTGGTCTGCATGCGCGCTAGCGCATGCGCCCGAAAGGGTATTGTAGAAGATCCTGGAAGGGGCTCTACCAGTCGGCTATGCAGCACACGTGGTTCCCCGCCTGCTCGCTGCATATTACGTAAGCTGACCGTGAAAGAGCAGGCGGGGCCTCCGCAACGAATTATCGAATAAGGCCGATGCAATATGGCCTAAGGAAGTGACGTAAAGATGGGCGTGGGTTGGACATCAATGAGGGTATATGTTGGCATGATGTCCGTCCATGTTGTTGTGCGTGGTTTACCCAACCCGACAAGTTCTGGGATAAACAAGAAAGATGGCGGGTCCTTGGCGAGCATAAAGATGCAGTTAGCACGGTTTTAGACACAGCTGAAGCTCCTGCCCGTTCACAAGTTGTTCCCAGATGTTCATTTTATTTTCCCCCAAATATCGTCCTAATTAAAAGTGCGCACACATACTAATTGACAAGTTTTCAGACGTGTATACTAGATGTGGAAGTGTTCTCACGCACTCACTAGCAATTGCCAGTTAACAAGTGCTGTGCGTGCGCTCGCACTTTTATAATGCACAATGATCATGAAATGTAAAGCTGGCAAATTTTACTGTTCCGGAACCCTGTTTTTAAAGAAAAAAAGAAGGACAGCAGTTCCTCCGTAATTTAAAAAAAGAGGTACGCCGCTCTCACAAAATTGAACCTTTGATTGTAAAAAGCCTGGCACGCATCTGAAGAAGGGTACGTCTCCTCTGTATTTGCACCCTGCATCTGTTTAAAAGATAAAGGTGGGTTAAAATTGCTTCAATGAATGAGTTCTACGACCTCTGTGTGGTAACCTGCACACGGTGTGTCACTGCCAGAAAGAGTGCTCTAAAGATACACGGATTAGCTCAAGTAACCGCACCGTGCTTCCTGAAGACAGTAGGCTTCTGTACAGCATATTAAGACACAGTTGGGAAGTTTACTCGCCTGCTTTCTTGGAGGCTGCCATAATAAAAGTAACAGGTGAAGACCCCCCCAAGAAGCGGAGGGTGAGCCGGGGCCGTGAAGCCCCCAGATCCGCCTCCATAGACTCAATTCAGGCTCCCAATCATATGGTCGGCATGCGCCCTGCCAAAGAAAGGACCCATCGCCGGCACAAGGCTATCCTTAAAGCGCCTGAATGGAGAAGGAAACAGAGTTAGTGGAGATGCAGCAGCAGGCTGGAAAACAGTGCCATGATGTGATTCACGGCTTCAGTTAAAGGTTTCTGCTACCGTGCGTGGTAGAGTTTTATGCCTCAAAATTTTGAACTCATGCATGACATATTTGGTCAGTGCTGGCTTTAGGTCAACAACACTTAAATTCTGGACTTTGTAGTGCTCCTTTATGTCATTATAACTAGTGGAGAAATTGCTGTTGGTACTCCGTCGATGCGGTCTAAGCTGGTGCAGAGTGCTCTGATGCACGGGTTCCAGAGGCCCACATGTTCTAAATACCAGCAGAGTAGGGCCAAAGCCGCTTAAAGATTCTACAAGCCAGAGATGCAACAAGACTCAGATTTCAGAACCTGCTAATTTGTGAGAGATGTTGTGGGGCCAAAGACACTTCCCTGTGCACCACAGTGGTAGAGTGGGCTGTAAGGCCCACCCCCGAGCATGACATTATCGGCCCTTAGACCCGCCCCTTGGACAGACGAGGACAGTGGTGACTTCAGCCACACTAGCTGCATGTATTTGCTCGCCTGCTTCCTGACAAGGGTCTTGATAGCCCGACGCAAGTCGCCTTAGCTGACCTTCTGCTACTTTGGCGACTTTCCAATACCAGCAATACAGCAAGCACATAATGTGCGTAAAACACATGAGGAGTGCTCAATTGAAGCTACCTTCACCGGGCTGGGCTGCAGCAGGTGCCAGTGAAACCTGCACAATCCAGTGCTGGATTCTATCTCCAGCCTCCCTCGACTTAAAATTGTCTGCCGTTACTTCTGGACAAACCCTCCATCTCACCAGTTCCCCAATCATTCTCCCACTATCTCACCAGACCTCCACCCACCGTCTCACCAGTCCCCCACCCATACACTGTCTAACCAATCCCTACCCACACACTGTCTCACCTGTCCCCCGCTCACTAGATAACCCATTCTCTCACTGTCTCACCAGTCCTCCAACCACCCACCCTAGCAACAGTCCCCCACCAACACACAAACCATCTCTTCAGTCCCTAATGCTCCCACCAATGCACCATTCTTCACCAGCCACCAACCCACCATCTCAACAGCCCCTCACCCACAATTACACCCGTCCCTCACCCACGCCCCACCATCTCACCAGTCCCTGAAAGCTGTGAGGGTTGTACATGGGAAACCAGCAGCTCAAGCTGTTCTGCGCATTGATGGATCACTGCATCAGACTAACCACTGACATGCAAGTTCAGAGGCCTCGCATGACCCAGTATCTGATCTCCCAGTCCCAGACAGCATATCGCGCCTAGGGAGGGTGGGTATTTGTTAAAGTTGTAGTCTGCAAGGCTCTGCTCTGCCAGCCCAGTGGCAAAGGATCTTGCGTTCATGGCCTCAACACAATCCTTCTCAGTTGACTCCTCGTGAGCTACACGCAAGTTCGTGTAGTGCTCCAAATAAAAGTCTAATGTTGGAGCAGCCAGGCGAAAGCCCAACCTGAGAAGGATGCTGCGCTCCAGCTTAAGCAGCTGCTTGGGTGTGAAGGAGTCACCACATCGGGACAGCAGCTGTTTGACTGTCACAGGTTGAAATCTCATTCCTACCTGTTTATGAGCCAGAAACAGTGCTGTCACACTAAGCAGCTGGACGCGTTCGAGTGGCACAATGGTGCAGCACAGGAACCTGTCCATGATGTTCACTGCCAGGCAGCAGGACTCGAACCCCAAGTTTAAGTGTCTGTGCACTGTAGTGAGCCAACTTATGAATTTGGAGCGAGACTCTGGTGTCACCACCGGTTGCCTGGCCAGACAGTCTACTGCCAGAAAGTCTCCCTGAGGGTGGCACTGCCTAGGCACACAGCCCAAGGGCTCCCATCGGACCTGTCACTGGACAGCGTGGACTTGATGGCACAGGGGGCACTGTTGCACTGCTTCTGTGGACGAACACATTCTAAATGACGACAGAGCCATGGCTGAGTGATGCCCAGGCTGAGTGCCCACAGCTCCAGGGTGACACCCCAGGGCTCCTCTATGCCTCTCTGCCTCTTAACGGGTCTGCATGCCTGTAGATCCCTGATAAAAGGCTGTCCCAGTCCTCTAAAGGTCCCCGTCGCTCCTCCCCTGCTGCTCTGTGCTCTCTCCAGTGGAGGGAGTAAAACTAGAAGGTATTGTGGGTGGTATACGCCGGGTTTAGCAGGTAATATGGGTGGTATATGCGAACAACCGACACACCATCTCACATGTCCTGAACCCTGCAGTGCCTCACCAGTCTTCCACCTTCTGACTCAACAGTCCCTCACCAAACCATCCACTTTCTCATCAGTCCCCCACACACCAGTCTGTCACCAACACACGCACTATCTCATCACTCCACCCACTGTCTCCCCAGTCCCTCACCTCCTGACCATCTCACCAGTCCCACCCACCATCTCATAGTCCCTCACCCACTCCCCCACCATCTAACCAGTTCCTGAAAGCTGTGAGAGTTGCACACAGGAAATCAGCAGATGAAGCTGTTCTCTGCATTAATGGATCACTGCATCAGAATAACCGCTGACATGCAAGTGCAGAGGCCCCGCGTGACCCAGCATCTGATCTCCTAGTCCCAGATCGCGAGTAGGAACCGTGGGTATTTCTTAAAGCTCTCATCTGCAAGGCTCTGCTCTGCTAGCCCAGTGGCAAAAGATCTTTCGTTCATGGCCTCAACCCAATCCTTCTCAGTTGACTCCCGGTGAGCTACACGCATGTTCGTGTAGAGCTCCAAATAAGTCTAATGTTGGAGCAAAATTTCCAACGAGTCAAAAGTCTAACTTGAGAAGGATGCTGCGTTCCAGTTCAAGCAGCTGCTTGCGAGGGAACCAGTCACAGCATAGGGCGAGCAGCTTTATAACTGTCTTGGGTGGAGTGCTCATTTCTACCAGAAACAGCGTTGTGACACTGAGTAGCTGGAAGTATTCGAGTGGCACAGGGCTGTAGCACAGGAACGTGTCCATAAAATTCACTGCCAGGCAGAGGGACTCGAACCCCAGGTTCAAGTGTCTGTGTCCCCCGCTCACTAGTCCAATAGCCCATTCTCCCACTGTCTCACCAATCCTCCAACCACCCACCGTATCAACAGTCCCCAACCAACACAACAACCATCTCTTGGGCCCCTAATGCTCCAACCAACGCCAGCCCCCAACCCACCATCTCACCAACCTCTCAGACACCATCCCACCAGTCCCTCACCCCCAATTTCACCAGTCCCTCACCCACCCCCGACCATCTCACCAGTCCCTGAAAGCTGTGAGGTTTGCACATGGGAAACCAGCAGCTGAAGCTGTTCTGTGCATTCAGTGCACTGAGGCCTCCGGGCGAGTGGCACGGTAAAGAAAATTTGTTGATTCATGGATGACTGCATCAGAATAACCGCTGACATGCAAGTTCAGAGGTCCCGCATGACCCAGCATCTGATCTCCTAAATCCAGATCGCGAGTAGGGAGGGTGGGTATTTCTTAAAGCTGTCTGCAAGGCTCTGCTCTGCCAGCCCAGTGGCAAAGGATCTTGCATTCATGGCCTCGACACAATCCTTCTCAGTTGACTCTCCTTGAGCTACACGCATGTTCGTGTAGTGCTCCAAATAAGTCTAATGTTGGAGCAAAATTTCCAACGAGTCAAAAGTCCAACTTGAGAAGGATGCTGCGTTCCAGCTCAAGCAGCTGCTTGCGTGGGAGACAGTCACAGCATAGGGCGAGCAGCTTTATAACTGTCTTGGGTGGAGTGCTCATTTCTACCAGAAACAGCGCTGTGACACTGAATAGCTGGACGTATTCGAGTGGCACTCATCACTCCACCCACTGTCTCCCCAGTCCCTCACCTCCTGACCATCTCACCAGTCCCACCCACCATCTCACAGTCCCTCACCCACCCCCGACCATCTCAACAGTACCTGAAAGCTGTGAGGGTTGCACACGGGAAACCAGCAGCCGAAACTGTTCTGTGCATTCATGGATGACTGCATCAGAATAACCGCTGACATGCAAGTTCAGAGGCTTCGCATGACCCAGTGTCTGATCTCCCAGTCCCAGACAGCATATCGCGAGTAGGGAGGGTGGGTATTTGTTAAAGCTGTAGTCCACAAGGCTCTGCTCCGCCAGCCCAGTGGCAATGGATCTTGCGTTCATGGTCTCATCCGAATCCTTCTCAGTTGACTCCTCGTGAGCTACACGCAAGTTCGTGTAGTGCTCCAAATAAAAGTCTAATGTTGGAGCAGCCAGGCGAAAGCCCAACCTGAGAAGGATGCTGCGCTCCAGCTTAAGCAGCTGCTTGGGTGTGAAGGAGTCACCACATCGGGACAGCAGCTGTTTGACTGTCACAGGTTGAAATCTCATTCCTACCTGTTTATGAGCCAGAAACAGCGCTGTCACACTAAGCAGCTGGACGTTTTCAGGTGGCACAATGGTGAAGCACAGGAACCTGTCCATGATGTTCACTGCCAGGCAGAGGGACTCGAACCCCAGGTTCAAGTGTCTGTGCACTGTAGTGAGCCAAATTATGAATTTGGAGCGAGACTCTGGTGTCACCACCAGTTGCCTGGCCAGACAGTCTGCTGCCAGAAAGTCTCCCTCCACACTCCTGCAGTACAGGTAGCAGGCCTCCCCATAATCCCGGAAGTTGCTCAAGTCCATGCGCAGGGTGGCAATGCCCAGGCACACAGCGCAAGTACTCCCATCGGACCTGTCACTGGACAGCGTGGTCTTGAAGATGGCACAGGAGGCACTGTTGCACTGCTTCTGTGGACGAGCACATTCTAAATGACGCCAGAGCAATGGCTGAGTGATGCCCAGGCTGGGTACCCACAGCTCCAGGGTGACCCTCAAGGGCTTCTCTGGGCCTCTCTGCCTCTTAATGGGTCTGCAGGCCTGCAGATCCCTGATAAGGGTGTGTCCCAGTCCTATGAGGGTCCCCATCGCACCTCCCCGTCTGCTCTGTGCTCTCTCCAGTGGAGGGAGTACAACTAGCAGGTATTGTAGGTGGTATACGCCGGGTTTAGCAGGTAACATGGGTGGTATATGCCAACAACCCACCCACTATCTCACATGCCTTGAACCTCGCGCTGCCTCATCAGTCCTTCACCCACTGTCTCAACAGTCCCTCACCAAACCATCCACCACCTCATCAGTCCCCCACCCACACACCAGTGGGTGGAGTGGCCTTCTCATCACTCCACCCACTGTCTCCCCCGTCCCTCACCGCCTGACCATCTCACCAGTCCCACCCACCATCTCATAGTCCCTCACCCACTCCCCCACCATCTCACCAGTCCCTGAAAGCTGGGAGGGTTGCACACAGGAAACCAGCAGCTGAAGCTCTTCTGTGCATTGATGGATCACTGCATCGCTGACATGCAAGTGCAGAGGTCCCGCGTGACCCACCATCTGATCTCCTAATCCCAGATCGCGAGTAGAGAGGGTGGGTATTTCTTAAAGCTGTTGTCTGCAAGGCTCTGCTCTGCCAGCCCAGTGGCAAAGGATCTTGCGTTCATGGCCTCGACACAATCCTTCTCAGTTGACTC
>JAUBNU010110517.1:0-14488 GCA_032353855.1 Desmognathus kanawha | reverse complement strand
CCCCAAAACTGCTAATGCTCTTGGCCTTCTCATGCTTGCACACTCTGTGATCGTTTCCAAAACTGGCACACCGTTGTTGTACTGGAACTCAGCTAGGGGCAAACAATGCTCCCACTGGTTCTGCATCCCTGGTGCGGGAAAAAAAAAAGGTTCGAGTTGGCGATATCAGCTAAGTAATACTTCTCCCAAAACAAATATTATGCTTTGAAAGTACTCGCTTTGCTCTTTGCGACGATAGTCGCGGCGACCCGTATGGTCAAGTGACTGCCCGCCAAGTCAACGCAACGCCATCCTGCACCACAGCACGCACAAAACACCCACATCCCCCCCACAAGCCACGTATGTGACCTAACAGTACACCTGTCTTACACCAAACTAGCCCCTCGTATGTGACTTGAACCACTATGGCCCCCCACCAGACCGTCTCGTGCATCCTACTACTAGCACTAGTCGTAACAGCCCGCCTCGCACCGACCCCGGCTGTCCCCCAACGGACACCGGTACCCAGCCTCTTTCCCCCACATAAAGCAAACACTGGCTTTGGCGCTACCTGCACCGTACTGAATTTCTGGTCGAACGGACCGCGCCTTGCAGGCCCTGGGGAAACGAGCGACTGGAGGAGCGACGAGGAGCGACGCGACTGCGCTAGCACAGAAGGTTGCCCTGGAGGTCTGGTGGGACCAGGCACACACAACAATCATACTTGTACACTCCATTTGGGAGTAAAGTATGGACCCACCACAGCCTGCAGCTGCAGCGCTGCCCGAGGGGCAACCAGCGGCGCAGCTAGCGGACGCCCTCACGGGGCGGACACCCGAAGGTACGATCTAGGCACCAAGCAAGTCTCTGTAGAGACCGCTGCAGGAAGGGCCGCTGACACATGCAAAGACTGGCAAACGATGATCACAGTGGAAAGCTATGTGCCTCCCACTACTTGGATCTGTCAAGCGAAAAGACCGAAACCGCACAGACTGACAATCGATAGGCCACTGGCCACAGCCCCTCCCATACGCCAAAATACTCCCATCCACTATTGGCAAACATACCGATACTACTGTGACAACCTACTCAACCCCCCACCCAACGCCGCAGTCGAGTGGAACTTTGACGCCCCTGAGTACGAGCATCTGTACACCAGGGCGCGGGCCTACGGCTACGAACCCAGCATCGCCGAGTGGGCGATCAAGCGTGACATGGGTGACAAACTCAAGTCTATCAACATCCCGCACTCCATGACGGCGTACTGCGTACACCAGAATGGGCTGATAGGCAGCGCGCATAGCTCGCTCCCGCAGGACCTGTTTGCGACTGGCCCCTACCTTGAGCTGAGAGACGTGTGGTTTGAAGTCCGCGCCCAGGCACAGCATACCATAGACCTGATCACCGCCGCCCTCAAAGACACGCACCCCACAGTGATTGTGTCTCACCGATTCTATAAGGACGATCGCGGCTATGAGTCGCTCAACATACAGCTCAAGACCAAGACCGACGACACCAGCGGCCGCGATGTGCTGGCAGCGGCAGCTGACCTCCCCGGCATGGCAGCACACGGACGGTGGGGCTTACAGCGACTGTCAGAAACCGGGAACCTTGAGCCCTACTACCTGGACGACATCTGGTACCCGACCTTTACCAGAACAGCCAACATCCGGGACCTGCAGCCGCGCGGCAGGCTTAAGCTTATCATCCGCGATGTCAGCTCGCCAGTCATCAAGGGCCTGCGCCCGGACAGCCCAGCGGCGTGCCTAGCCTGCGTTACGGACGCCGCGTGCCGCATCGGCCTGGCTGCCATCGGCGGCGCTGACATAGGCTTCACCCGAGTCGAGGGTGCCTGGAAGGCCCCATCAGGGGGCCTCACCTTTGAGCAGCAAATGCGGCTCAATGACATGATCGGCTCCAAGCCAGTGCAGCTGTTAGCCGTCAGGGACGTCCGGGCCCCTCGCAAGGGCATTGGCAGCGAGAGCGGTTACGCAGTCATCCTGGACTCGCCAGGTGCGAACAGACAAACCATGCACTCACACGCTAAGCTGAGATACTGCCAAAATAACGAACCTGCCTCCTGGACTGAAACCTGCGAGTTGCACCCAATCACACGCCGGCAGCCAAAACCACTAACACCAAACACGACCTGCCACGCAGACGCGGTTCGCTGCTGGGAGACTGCCAGGGTGATTGAGATCATCACAGACGTGTATCAGCTCATCTGGACCAGCACTGCCACGGAGACGCGGGCTGGCAGCAGGAAGACGGAGGAGGGCATCATGCTCACAGGACTGCCGCGCGGCATGGCGCAGCGCCTGATCACCAAGCCAGCCACAGCGTCAGCCTTTGTCTGGGATGTCGCCGCGGCGATCGACCGCGGCCACTACGTGATGTGGCAGCTGCTGCATCTCTCCATGGCAGCAGCAGCGACCCGCCCGGCCTGCACTGTCAACTTCATTCAGCACGATGGCACGCCCGTCACGGTGCGCACATCCAGCGACCCGCAGCAGCCGGACAACCCGCACCTCAGCTTGGCCATCTTCACCCAGGAGGGCATGCCGCTGACGGCCAACGCACCGCTGCACGAGAACTACCACACGATCATGCTGTTCCCGGAGGACAACCTGACAAGGCTTCTCTTCATCTTCGGCACGCGCTGGCAGAAGCACTACAACTCCTTCACTGACGGTGCTGGGCGGCCCATCACGGTACGACAAATTCCTGGCGATGCAAGCATACCAGCTGTGCGCATGGATAACAACAAGCAACTGCCACAACAATGCGCTGGTGAACACACAATAATAAACATAAACTATGAACTGCGCTGTATTGACATAAAGATATTCCCCCTGCAATCTGCGCAGCTGGGGAACGTGATGACCCGCACCATCCTGCCACACCAGCCTAGCGCTGGCCCTGGCCCCAAGCCGCCATCCCTCGGCACAGGCAACCAGGCGGCCATCTGCTACGACATCCTGCGGGTGGTGCAGTACCTGGCCGGCATGACTGGCCCCTCGCGGTGGCACTCCCTGGACCAGGCTGCCAGAGAATGCCACCTCGCCTTCTGCCACCTCTTCCGCATCCAGACTGAGAGTGACGGGAACACGCAGGTCTCGCCCGGCACCAAGGGCCCTGACTCCAGAATCACTGACCAGCGCAGAGCGCGCAACCAAAACGCCATGGACGGAGCGGTACGCACCTGCCCTCTAGCATTGAATACACAGCATGCCTTCCTGCCTGACCGGTCAAGCACCAGTATGGAATATGGAACATTACGAACAACCCACAGTAACACAAGCCAACAGCACCGACACCGACCTGCCCACACAACACTACAGGCCCCCAGGAACCTGACCTTCCGCGCAGTCTTCCAGCCTGGCCAGCACGGCGTAGGACCTCCGGAGGGGGAGGGTGGCCACGACCCGCTGCCCGCTGACCCCCAGGTACAACATGACTATACCATCAAGCCTAGTGAAATAACCTGCCTAGCACCCTGGAAAACTGAACAACACTGCGTAAACCACCTGCTGCTCACATGCACAAAATATGACACAGGAGCAACTTACATCATACACACCTGCCCCACACCGCTGCTGCAGGGCAGCAACAATGGCGGTGGCACTGGTGGCCCCTGGGGCGTCGACCCGCCCCCAGTCTATGGATTGCAGAACAGGCCGGAGGCGGCTGGGGGCAACACTGGCCCATCGGCCCGTGACATGGCCCGTGCCCACCTGGACAGGGCTGCGTCCATGGTAAGCAACCCAACAAACCAAACAGAAACACTAACACTCACATCTAATACCGTCAAGCACGTCACATCCCTTACCGCTGCCAATAACACAGACATGAGTAATAAACAACACACTAACCCCGATGCCCCATCATCCCCCCTCACTGCCCTGTCCCACAGGCCGCGGACGGGACTGGGGAGGGACCCACCCCCATGCATGGCCCGGAGATCAACCTTGGCAAGCGCCAGGCTGAGCAGGCGGCTGCCAAGCAGCAGCCTGGAAAACCCAAGAAGTGAACACCCACCAACACCCGCGCTGGGACAGGCAAGACCCTCATCCCCCAACACCACAGAACACAAACTCCCTGCCCACTTCCAGACCCTGACTACACTGAACCGCCCTGACAGCAACACCAACAAAACCACTGCTGCATCTGCCCAACTCCCCAACATGCGCAGAATAGGTGACGCGTCAGTGCACACTCTACTGACCCCAGTACTGCCTGACTGGACCCTGGCACCCAGCGCACGCCAGAACCCCCTCAACAAGTATATGCAGCCAGCACCTGGAAATGACGTCTACAATGCTGCGACAACACTTATTATGACCCACTCCACCACCATCATTAGAACAGCCATGACATCTGTGACACATTTACTTATAGCCGCCCATCAACATAGACTAGACTACTATGTAACAAGACCCCTTGTCAGCCTAATGACCCTTGCTCTCACCACAAAACATATACCCCCCCAGAACACACTGACAATAATAGGGCTAACCACAGCGGCAATACATCTGCACCTGCCATACACCACTGAGCCACACGCAGCAGTGATAGACACACACCTACACTGGCATAACACAAGCAACAGCGCTAACCTCAAACCCACCCCCAAGGGGTCAACGGCACAACAGGCACATGGCACACACAGAAAACTACTGCCCACACGAACCCCTCCACCCTGCCCCCAATGCACATCACGCCTGTACAATAGCAACAACAAGATGACCCCCACCTGCCAGCACATGCCGGCGCTGAATATAGGACACACTATGCAACCCCAGCCTAAACATGTAGCATACCACATCAAAGCCCCCAGCTACACCGAATGCCCCACCGCCTGGACGGCCCCCCACACTCTGCTTATGCTTGCCACCTTGCTGATGGTTCTCTACTCCCACAACACTAATGCCTATGCCATGCGGCGACACTACAGACTGAGAAGGCACCATCCCCTCCACAGAAACCTTCCCCTGGCACTCCATAAAAAGACTCAAAACAGAGTAAATGCCCTCGGACCCCTAGCGCTACTCAGACCCTTCCCAATCATCATTGACCCCGTAGCAACAGGTGCTAGACTCTCCACACAGCAGAAAAATGAACTGAAGCTACGCCGCTCCCTTCATAAGCAAGTAACCCAGACCCAAACAGGAAAACCAGCCACTAACAGAACCACAGAAGAGCAGACTGGCCTGGATGTACCAGACAGTGCTACTGCAGCAGACAGCAAGCCCCCCCCACTGGCTGGAGGTGGCCAACCCACCACCATCCACAGGGGACCGTCTGGCAGAGGTGAAGTCCCCCACCCATGGCGTTCTAACATTACTGGTCATGCAGCCAAACTAACGGATAAAGAGGTGGATAAATGTATTGAACAACTGTGCCACAACATTGAGACGGACATACACAAAGCAGCCTGCACCTTCATGTCTCTGAACCCCGCCTCCCTCCTGGACCAACTTGAAAAGGCACTAACTGATCGCACTGACCACATACTCTCCCTGGCAGTCAGACAGAGACAACCAATCCTGGCCCCTGTGGTGGACGGAGTACACTGGAGGGCTGTCATCCTGTTCCCTGCTGCACGACATGCCTACCTGCTGGACCCACTAGGTCCGAACATGTGGAATGGGGTAAAGGGCCTGACACAAAAGGACAATGAAACGTATGCTAATGGTGGATACGGGGCCAGCCTGCTGGAAGTATTGCACAAACAATCAGTAGCCTGGCGCCTTGAGTACCTACCCCTGTCCCCTCAGAAAGACTCATGGTCGTGTGGATACTGGGTAATAGTAGCAGCCGCTGCCTTCCTGCGCCATACACAGACTGATGACCACCACTCCCACCTAACTGATGCCCTCCAGAGGGAATTCAGACAGTTCATGGACACACCCACAAACCCCAAACCCATCTGCATACTCATCAGGCACTGCGCGGATATCATTAGAGATTATAATGCAACGCGCTACCCCCACGAACAATACCCTGACCCTGAGCCCACCTTCGAACCCCCCATACCAGTGCACCAAGACGCACCCATGCCAACTGCTGGTACAACGGCAATAGAGGTCATTGACCTCTCTGAGACACACTTCCCTCCTCTCCCTACACTGCAGGATGGCACCAAACCAGCCCCATCTGTGGAGCAACGCAGACCAACTCATAACCACCCTGGCAGGAAAAAGAAGAAATCAACACTCAAAGGTAAAACTGAGCCCAGCACGAAACGCACCCAAACACAGATGAACCGCTTCTTCAATACCCAGACCCCCCAGAAGGTTAAACTCAGACGGCTAGCAACAGAGGACCCCTCCCCAGCTGACACCACAGGCAGCACCGACGTAGTGGCACCACAGGCACCACAGCCACATAACAACCAACCCTCTGACAGCGCAACCAAAGCACCGTCATCACCCCAGGCACACAGACCTACCCGCATCTACACAACAGCACCCGAACAAGACAAACCAACTACATCAGAGACATGCAACACCACTGGGGGAGTGAGCACAACAGCACCCACCCCTACCAAAAACACAGCAAAAAGACCACGACGGATGCAACTAAAGCAACGAACCCTACGCTCATGCATGAAGAAACCCAAACCACTCACCCCAGCAAACAACGTGGCTGCTACCCCCGCTCACCCAGAAGGTGTTAGTGCCCCCACCCTGACAGTGGCTACCATCAACATACGGGGAGCCCTATCCTCATCCTCCCTGTATGAACTTACAATGATGAACCCAGGAAACCCAGGATCACCCCTAAACACTGACTTCATCATCCTCACTGAAACACACCTCCCCTGCTCGAGAAACATTTCAAAACTCAGAGCAGCCCTCAAGCAATACTGCATATTCAATGAGCACCAAACAGACACAGGCGGCCTAGGGGTTACCATAGCAGTCAGACGCCATCTGCAACAACACCTAGTCATTGATAAAGTGGATACCCCGGAAGAGCTTGCCGGACAAATACTACACCTGACACTGACACGCAAACACTACCCAGCATGGCACCTTGTAGGCGTATACCTCTCCCCAAGCCACAACAAGGAGGCACGAACGACGGCATATAACCATCTACAACAGGTACTGGAACAATCACAGGAGGAAGCAGTAATAATGGGGGGGGACTGGAACGCAGCCCTCCTGCCGCAAGACAGGAAAACAGAATTCTCAACACTTGACAACATGCACAAACACTTTGTTGACACCTCTCCCCTGATCATCATTCCTGGTCCACGCCTCCCCACCTTTATAGCAGGCAGCAGAATTGATGACATATTGGTCAAACCAAGCGGCAAGGCCAAGAACATTGGCCCACAGCACTCACAGGAGGTGAGCAACATACAACACACCGTACTTGACCACCACCCCCTGACCGTCACACTAAACCTGACCAGGCTAGGAATGTTCATCCCGCCAGCCCCCGCACCCCTAGACCTTACCCCGATAACCAAACTTGTCACCCCAATCCCCAAAGAAGCTGCAGCAAAAACCAGAACCACGTTAGAACATGACCTGGCAGTTGAAATACACGAACTTGGGAACGAAGTTAGTGACATAGTGCTGGGACCAGTACAGCAACACAAGACTGATGCAGCAGTGCTAGACGCTAGGCATGAACACATCCTCACAACAATCCAGGACATGCCAGCCATGACCACAGTGGAACAAATAGCCCACAAACTATACCATATTGTTAACCACGCACAAAAATTAGCTATGGAAATATGCCCTACCACAATGAAGTACAATGGGGGGACTCACTTCAGACCAAGAAAACCTGCTAGGAGAAGGGCCCGCCTCATAAGAGCCTGGAAGGCAGTCAGACAACTAATCCGCTGTATGGACACTGACCCTGAACCCGTGCTAGCAGACATCAAACATGACCTGCCAAAAGAAGCGCTGTCAATACTGGATGACGACACCCTCACCACCGCTATGCGTGCACACCACCTCAAACATCTGACCAAAACCCTACGCACTGACATAACGAAAATCGATAAACAACATGCCACCCATGCAGCACAACGGGAGAAAACCAAGAGGAGGCAGCTGCTAGACACCAGACAGAAGCAAACGACGAAGCTCATCACCAGCACAACAGTGGACACCCAGCCAAAAGGTAACCTGACAGCACTTGAAACAGAGAATGGCACCATTACAACCGATGGAGACACAATAAAAACCCAGGTTGAGAAACACTACACTGAACTACTGGCCCCACCAGGGGGAGTGAAAACTGGCAAATATCTCCCTCATGAAGCCCCAAGAAACTACCCCCACACAGACGGCGTTGACCCATTTACCCTAGAAACATATATACAAGGACCCAGGCAATTCCTGCACGACAAACTAGCAGACAAGGCACTTTTTAATACCTGCATCAGAACGCTGAGCACTGGGAAGGCCCCGGGCCCAGACTCAATAATCAATGAAATAATAAAACTGCTACCACCCTCAGTACACAAAATTATACATGGCTTGATCGAAATAATGTGGGCAACTGGACACACACCCACCCGGTGGCAACCCAGCGACACCATACTGCCATACAAGGGTAAAGGCGACCCCACACACATCTCCAACTACAGACCCATCTCCCTGGCAAACACTCTGTACAAACTGTGGACTAAGATGATCACATGTGCCCTAACTGACTACGCAGAGACCAATGGCATTCTCAGCCAACAGCAAGCAGGCTTCAGGACCAGAAGAAGCACGGCTGAGCAGCTTATGATAATGGTGCATGCGCTGGAAGATGCTAAGCATACAGGTCAGGACATATTTCAACTGCTAATAGACCTCTCAATGGCATTCAATAAGATAAACCAAGACAAACTACTGATCATCATGTATGACTTGGGATTTCCTACTGATGCGATAGTGGTAGTTAAAAATCTCTACAAGAATGCACAGACCACCATAAAAACCCCACACGGAGACACAAAAGCAATCACGGTGGAAAGAGGCACCCTCCAAGGGGACTCCCTCTCACCATTCCTCTTCATAATATACCTGGAACCGATCCTGCGCTGGTTGCATGTAGGTGGAAGAGGATACCAAATGGGCTGCCTGCAAGGGCAGGACAAAATTAAACACCAAATCAGCTCGGGCGCATACGCCGATGACATAACAGCACTCACCCACTCTGTTGCTGACCTACAGGTGCAGGCTGAGAAGCTGAGCAAATGGGCCACGTGGGCTGACATGGAGATTCAACCCAAGAAAACACTTGTTACAGGTGTGTGCTACTCAACAGTAGGACCAGTGAGGAAACAACACATGAGCATTGACCCACAAAAACAGAAACTGAAAGCACTGCTTGAAGGTAACATCAAGATGCAAGGCAACCCGGTTGAATACATTGACCCTGAACATCCATACCAGCTCCTGGGCGTTACAATGACAATGACCCTTGACTGGAACCCGCAGTTTGCCAAGGCACTGGCAACCCTTAAAGACAAGGCAGCCAGGATCAGTACCTCATGGGCAGGACTCCACCAGAAGGAACGACTGATAGAAACGGTAATAAGACCCACAGCCACTTACCCTCTTGTAGTTGCACCATACACGGACCAGCAAATGGCTGCAATGGATAGAGTCCTGACCAGAGCTTACAAGGTTGCATACCGCCTGCCCAATGGAATGCCTAATGCAATAGCAAGGGAAGACAAGGCAAAATATGGACTGGGGGCGACGTCACTCTCCTCAGACTACACTAGGATATGTGCAATGTCCCTGGTCACCGCGCTACGCAGACATGGAAACCCAGGGGTGTTTGCCAGGGCATCCATACCTAGAGACATAACCTGGGTACAAGGATGCACGCACGCTGAGCAGCCACGAGCGGCCAGATACTCCATGAGAGCTAGACAGTTGTCACGCATCCAGCGCGCAGGACTCAACATCACAGAATCCGGGGAACCCACTTTCCTCCTGAAACGTGCCCATCTAACAGACTCCCTCCTGGGCGCACTGCATGAAGCAGCAGGAAACAGATGGAAGAAGATACTGCCAGCCCAAGTCATCATGCCACTCCTGGATCTTGGCATCTCAAGCCTCCACCAGGTACTGGAACCACGTACTGACACAGTCATGTCCAGACATGCCCTGGCCCTCACATACAAGAGAGTAGAACAAAAGCACAAAGTAGCGATAGACAGGTTGGCTGGGCTGCTCAATGATGACCCCACAAACGAAGGATTCCTCAGACTGTCTGACCTCCCAACCGCACCTAAACCCGAACAGAGAGCAATACACCCGACCTTCCTCAGGGCACTCTCCACGATGGAACCCCCCCCACCTACCCTGGCCAACCCGACAGCCCGCATCAACATGCCCAGCATAATTCAATACTGCACCAAACAGGAGGGTACACTCCCAGCCCCCATCCCCAGGATAGCCCGGGCAGCAGTAACTGCTGCACAGAATAATGATGCGCCTGACCTAGAAGCACCCCCACCCACCAAGCGCAGAAACACACGCAGAACCGCACGGACACCTAGGCAACCCCAACCCAAAGCCCAGTATAAACAAAGGAAACCAATCCCTGAAGCTGCACCCGCCCCCCCCCACCCTGCCACATCCAGGTACACCAGGGCCCAGGCAATCTATGCCACCCACCCCAACACTGTAGCCACTGCAGCCAAAGTGGTGGCAGCAACCTGTACAACGCGCAAGTACAAACTCCATGGCATTGAAGGTATGTATACCCTGGCTGGTGGGCGCAACCCCCAGCGATGCCTCAAGGTCAACTGGGGTCTCAGTACCCACCCCAAATGGGAAATAGAAGCATACCAAAAACTGGGATACACGCTTGCAACCCCCCCCATCCCGGTGGACCAATCCTACATCAAGGGAGAAGGAGTAGAAGACCACGACCCGCCCTGTGAGATATGTGGGGAAGCTGAACCCAAGAGTGGAAGGGGAGGACAGCACCTTGTCTGTGAAGGATGCAACACCGTCTGGCATGGCAGCTGCCTGGACCCCCCCATCCTCGCCCAACCAAACCTACTGCCCGACTGGCACTGCCCTGACTGCGCAGCATACCTCAGTACCCCGGGGAAAACCATCACTGACCTAAAGGAAGCCCCACATATTGCCAACACCAAAGTCTACCTGGTCCAATTCTCCCCCTCCCTGGAACTAGAAGCCAGACTTAGAGAAGATGGACTGGGCGCAGAAATAGACGAATATATTAGCCTACAAAACACCCCGCAACCCCCGGCTGCTCGCCCTGACTCGCACCTTACCAACCTGCAACAACAAGGGATCTGGCACCCGAACCAAGATATGACATACGCCAAAACAGTAGGGCAAGTGATCAGGGAAAAGCTAGCCATACACACGGACCCTATGAACCCCCACCTGGATACGCAACCCACTGGACAATACACCATACAGATCAGGGATGTTGAAACCTTCTGCCCACTGTATGAGAAGGGGCACAAGGGACAGGCCTCCTACCGCTCATGGCACTCTCACACACTAGCTGTAGTATACAACCCACAAGGTACCACCATCGGCACGCTGACCCTGGAACGCCTGGCTATTCTGCAATCCTGGTACAGGAAGACGCAGCTAGAGGAGCCAGACCTGCACGCCAAGTACACGGCAGGGTCATTCCCAACGGACGTTGCCAAGCTGCTGCTAAGGTACAAAAATGGCGACGCCTCACATGGAGCCACCGGCAAGGTGAAAATAGACAATCATTGGGCTGTCCCTAGGGGACCGATGGGAGTGTTAATGAAGGCACTGGGCCTCACAAAAGAACGATTCGCTAGCCCCCTAAACTTCAACCCTGAATTTAAGGCCTACTGGAGCGCGCACCCGGCCGACACCCTGTTCGGGGCCCACCACAACGCATACAGCTGCATATGGGAGGGAGCCTCAGAGGCGAACACTGAGTATGAACACAGAGAACTGTTTAAGGCAATGAGGTGGGCGGTACACTCAGCCATGGCTTGCCTCACCACTCCCACCCTCACCCTTATGGTCCATCCTGCGTGGGACGACTTCAGCAACACTGCATACAATAGATGGTTGAATGAATGCCAAGGCGTGGCACAGGTTCTATTACGCATCCCAAAAAACCGCTTTAAATTTACCAAACCCACACAGTGGATGGACACTGATACCAAGACTGGTAACCCCAAATGGGACATAAATCTCATAATTGTAACCAACACACTTGGACACAGTAAACACGTGGCCACCATCCAAACCCCGATGGGCAAAGCACAGCTAGCGTCTGATCTAGCGGCATCCCTGACAGAGCTACTAGACCTCCCAACGGGTGGTGGGGTCACCCAACAGGAGGTTCTTGGGTGGTGGAAACTACAAAACGATTGGGTCCCTGATGAACAGTCGGTAGAGGCACACATCCTTACCAACAAACCTCCAACCAGTATGGGTAGACCCAAGGCACACAAAAAGGCAGGCAAGGAAGACACCACTGCACACCACAGGACCCTGACCCCCACCTGCCCGACACCAGCCCAACTGCAGGCAGAGTACCCACCACTAGGTGAACTGCTACATAGGTGGGAAGACTTTGCATATACAGATGGATCCATACAGAAACTGACAGACTCTGCCACTGGGAGGACCTGCCAGGTTGCTGGCGCGGGTGTGTACATCCCACAGAAACACCTGGGTAAACCCAAACCATTCCCGGACACTACCTGTCTCCTGCTGGAAGGAAAACAAATTATTATTAAACCGGGCCCGGAGGGATACACAAACACCATCACCAGGGCTGAACTTGCAGCCATCTACCAATTCCTGAAGTGGACAAGTGAACACACTGACAGAGAACACATCCCGGTTGCCACAGACAGCCTGGCAGCAATGATGCTCATACAAAAAGTGGTCAACACACCGCAGGATGTGTTTGACCACAAGCAAAGGGGGATACTATATGAAATATATAAGGAACTGGAAAAGAGGACACACCCCCTCAAACTATACAAGGTGAAGAGCCACACTGGGGTGGTTGGTAATGAACTAGCTGACATATTAGCCAAAGATGCGACCCTAGCTGAAAATAGGGAAAGGATAATAGATGTGGCTGTAGGCGCATTCCCTGAGATGCTAGATAGACAACCATACTGGTTGCTGTACACCCCCCAACACACAGAAGACGGGGATGACACACTACGGGCCCCAAGGGTGGTTGGTGATCTGCACCAGGACCTGGGAAAGATATGTAAACAGGCTGACAAACTTGGGGACGCTAATACCGGCACACTTTACTACAGTCTCCTGCAAGACACACTCCCCCATACCCTCCCTGACCTAAGCAATAAATACAAAACATCGAAGATGGTCAAAACGATGGCCAAACGGAACACCATAGCATACCACTCTGGATGCCTATACAACCAAAACATAGCGTACAAGTATGGATATGCGGACAGTCCCAACTGCCTCCTATGCGGGCAACGTGATGGATGCCACCATGCAGTCAGCAGCTGCCCAGCCATGGAAAGGTTGGTAACTGCCAGACATAACGGGGCGGCCAGGATAATGGCCAAGGAAATACACAAAGGCCGGCTGGGTAGTGGACTGAAAATGCTGGACATTGGGAAGATAGACAAGCTGGCCGAGGATGGCCTGCCAACCAACGTGGGCTGCACGGTGCCGGCATTCCTCTTCCCGCCGCACCTGACAAAGCGGGAAGTCGCTAAACACGTGAAACAAATGAAACCAGACATACTCCTGGTCCAAGGGAACTCAGCACCTTACACAATAAACATAGCAGAGGTCAAATACTGTAGGGACACAGACAGGACTGTGCAGGAAGCCAGAGCCGCGGCCCAGCATGAGGCACTCGTGAGCCTCCTCAGCCACTCAGGAAACGAAGTCAAACTCCACACACTGCTAGTGGGAGTAGGCGGCACGATATACAAAGACACACTGGATACACTACTCACACTCGGAGTGGAGAGGGATAGAGCGCTACTGACACTGGAAAAGGTCAGCAGATACTCGGTTCAGAACCTTGGGGAAATGATACACTCTAGGAGGGCGATGGAGGCCAATACACAGGCAACATCAGCTGAAAGGACACAGCAATGGCGGACCAGACGTGACCCCTGGAACACACGCAGGCGCCAGAGGTCCCAGAGGGGCGTCGGCTGAATGAGTAGGGCGGGAGCCTGTGTGCCCGGGGCTCAGCCCCTGGACCTGGCTCCCTAGCCCTCTCTCCCTATATGGTGGGGGCTCTGCCTCAGGCACCCCTCTCCTTAACCCTTACGCCGGGCTAACGCCCGATAGCGTAGTTCCTATTCCTATTCCCTCACTCTCGCTAGGCACACTGAATATGAGAAGCATCACTCACTCCTCAAATCTGCATGAGCTAGAACTGCTCAACCCAGGCAGACCTGAAAGCCCACTGGACAACGGCATAATAGTCCTAACTGAAACCCGTCTCCCGGCCCAAGCCAGGAGAACCCCCAAACTCCGGTCCATTCTAAGGGAAT
>JAUBNU010110516.1:0-22442 GCA_032353855.1 Desmognathus kanawha | reverse complement strand
TACAACCTATTCACCAAGCCTCTTTTCGACCTTTTAGACAGTCATGGTATCCTGCATACTAATTATGCAGATGATACCCAGGTGGTTCTACGCTTAACTGGTGATTATGAGAAAGATTCCTCATTGATTAATGAAACCTATGCGCTTATCCAAGAATGTATGGCCCGTAACGATTTAGCATTGAATGATGCTAAAACGGAGCTACTGCTAGTCGGGACCCCAGCCAGACTTAGAAATCTCCCCCCTGCTTTCAAGAACTTTACAATCGCAGGGTGTGTTATTCCTGTGGCCGATAGGGTGAAAACTCTCGGAGTATTCTTCGATTCCACGCTGTCTATGAGACCGCATGTTAACTACCTATCTACAACTGTCTCATACGCTTTGAAATTACTATATCAAATTAGACCTTTTTTGTCTCAGGATGCCTGTGCCACGATAGCCAGAGCTATTATTAGCTCTAAGTTAGATTATTGTGGCAGCCTATTGGGTGGGACCTGCCAATATAATCTGAACAAATAACAGATTCTTCAGAACGGCGCTGTGCGCTTGGTCCATGGACTCAAGAAGCACAATCACGTGTCTGAAGCTCGCAGAGACCTGCATTGGCTCCCTGTTAAGGCACGTATCCCATTTCGCCTTCTAACCATCACTCATAAGACACTCTTCGGAAAGGGCCCACAATATCTTGCTTACTGGATCAAGCTCAGACAAGTCTCACGCACCCTTCGTTCAAGCAATTCCAACCTGCTCTTTGTCCCCAGATTTAAACTAAAATCTGGTAGTCGCCTAGCCTTCGATCATCTGGCCCCCCAATTGTGGAATTCCATCCCACCTGATCTGAGATGTGAGAGGTCACTTGATAAGTTCAAAAAATCTTTGAAGACCTATCTCTTCGAATGACCCTCCCCTTCTCTCTCTGGCCATCTTTCTCAGGATACCCGTTGTTAGTTTGTCTGTTGTGTTTGTGTGCGCTCTGATGCCTACGGGTTAGTAGCGCGTTACAAGCAACCAGATTCAGATTCTGATTCAAGATCACAAGATGGCCGACTGCTCTTACAACCAGCAGACTGCAAGTAACTCCCACAGCTAGAATCTCCAGCCAAAGATCCATTTCCTAAGGTCCCCAAAGGTCTTTACATGATTGAGTCTCATGCGAGGAAGTCGTCAATTTCCACCTGATCAGTGCTCCAGTTTCCTGGTCGTGGAGGGGTAGCATTGCAAGAAGGAAGATGGCATCACCTAGAATACGATACAGCCGAGGTCTACCGCTTCTATGGCTTTCGGTCCCTTGTACTTTAGAACTATACGCAATAGATTTCAGGATATAGAAAAGGGCACATAGGTAGGAGCCAGCCTTTGGTCACATAGTGCCCTGGACAAAGACAAATTTGGCATCCCTACCACATAAAAAAAATCTATCTGAGTAGGCAGTTTTTTTACAATGCATAAAACATGCTCAGAGGACTGACTGATTTACAAAGTTTGTTCCCTTAAAGATACAGTATGGGAATGAATAACAAGCCCAAATGCTAGTATTTGCCTCCATTCTTTCTAAAGGTAAAGAAACTTAAGAACCATTCAAAACCGTTTGTTGGGTAGTGCAGTGGGTAAAACCCCAGCGTTTTTGTTCAAATCCCAACCGTGCCGCCTGAAAAAAATAATAAATGTAAAATTTGAAAATGTGTTCTCAACCAATATGGCACTAAGGGAATCTCCAGGAGACCTCCTGACAGTGCCCGCTGGCAAGTTGCTCCTCTGGCGACCATCCGTGCCACTCATGGCAAAGGCCGGCCGTGAACATAGGATCCCTGCCCCTGAGTACCTTGAGTCTAAGTGGTAGCTTTATGGATGAATGGACCAGCCCAGATGAATGAACCAGGCCGGCACCCTTCTGATTGGCTTGACCAATCACAGACATTTTTGGCTCCCTTTTTTCTAACAGGATGTGCAATCTAATGACAGCAAAAAATTGGGAATTGCACATGGGTGGTGTCTGAAACTTACAAAAATGTGTGAAACTGTTGCGTGTTTTCTGAAAATGCAAAAAAATCACTGTGGTTTTTGATCTGTGAATGGTATCAACGAATGGTTTGCAGTTCTGAAATTGCTATTTTCTCAACTTTCCAGACCAGGGTTTCAGAAAAAATATTCTATGATAATTTCAATGAGATTTCAATGCTTTTCTAACAGGTGGGCCATTTCTGCAATACTGTGTGCAATGCGCATGCCTTCAGATTCTGGTTCAGGAAGGTAGGACAAAATAACACAATTCATGCAACTCCTGCTATCATGAACAGCTGAGAAAACGGCGAAAAGAATGAGGGGTGGATTGTTTAGATTGACCAAAAAATGGTCCCACAGCAACTGATAGAAAATAAAATGTATTCAAAAATACAAAAAAATAGAATAAATTTGACAACATTTGCGGCTATAAAATCGAGAAGGTTTAGTATCTCGTAGAACACAGTGCACCACTACGAAGCCCTAACTAATGACATCATAGAAACATCCAATGTGTGCTGGTTTTCAAAACATTGGTGACACCCAGAGGCAGTAAGCACAGTGCGCTAACAGTGGACAGTGGAATCTTAGAACAACCCTCGAACCATTGGCACATGAAAATAGCAGATGAACAGTTTGTTCACCTTGACAATTCATACAAAAGTAGACATGTACATAGGTTCAAGGATAGGTCACTTAATGACCAAAATCAAATGTGGCATAGCCACAATACACTGCATACAAAAAATAATTTTTTTTTAAAAGTAACTTTTCCAACATTGGTGTACAGTAGGACGTAAAAAAAGGTAGGGTAAATAACCACCAGCCACATGGGGAACACCTCCAAAGATTCCCCTACTCCTCCTGAAAAAATTGGTACCCCTCATGTCTGGATGCAGAAAAGTCACGGATGAGGGGAGGACAAAATATGACACATGGTTAAGTCAATCCACGAATCTGCTGTGACATTCATTTTGTTTTTGAGCCGGGAGAGGCAGGTCATCTAGAAAACCCACACAAACCATACATGTACAAAAAGAGGACATCCCAATGCACATAACGGTACATGGAAAGTTGTAAATTTGCCTTAAAAAAGGTGACCTAACACACTGCCATCAACACGGGGCACCTCACCCAGCATAGCCCTACTTCCTACGACAAAGTCGGTACCACTCATGTGTGCTTGCACCCGCGCCACTGGCGAGGGGAGGACACAAAACGAGACATGGCAATGTTGGGCAAACTAGTCAATTTTTTAGGAGATAAACCTAGACAGACATGCACTTACTTTTTGACCTTGGGACACAGACTGCCAAGGAAACCATCACACATTATATATATGCGAAAAGAAGACATCCAAATGCACGCAACGGTGGATGACTTGCGTCGGTCGCACTAAGTTTACTACTTAGAATGTCTGGCTTTACATGGAAAAGCTGTCAAATTTACAGGTTTTTGGGAAAACTGGCCATACAAAAGTTGACCTAATGCACTGCCATCAACACAGGGCACCTCTCCGAGCATAGCCCTACACCGTATGACAAAGTTCGTACCACCCATGTGTGGCTGCACCTAAGTCACGAACAAGGGGAAGGTGCAAAATGAGACATGGCGATTGATTTTTATGTACGATGTCAGTGTATCATCCATTTTGTTTTGTGCCTGGAGTGGCAAGGCTTCCAAGAAACCCACAAACACCATACTGTTCCAAAAAGAGGACTTCTGGATGCATGCATTGATGTGTGACTTACGTGGGTCGCTCTAGGTTTACTATCCACAATGCCCGGTGGAAAGTTGAAAATTACAGGTTTTTGCCACATTGGCCTCAAAACAGGTGCTGCAACACACAGGCAACAACGCAAACTACCTGCTCCTACGTACCCCTACTCCTTACGAGTAAATTGGTGCCCAACATGCGTGGATATACCAAACATATAGAGGGGGGCACCAAATGCGGCTTACCATGCCTTGTGATAAGTGGGAAATTTACCGGTTTGCGCCATAATGGCCTCAAGACAGGTACCAGAACACGCAGGCAACCACACAAATTACCTTCTCCTATGTACCCCTACTCCTTATGAGTAGATTGGTGCCCAACATGTGTGGCTGCAGAAAACATGGAGGCGAGGGGCGGGGTACAAAATGAGACCTAGCATGCTTCCTGATAAGTGAGAAATTTACAGGTTTGTGCCATATTGGCCAAAAGATTTGTGCCATAACATGCAGGCAACCAGGCAAACTACCTCCTACTATGTACCCCTACTCCTTCTGAGTAAATTGGTGCCCAACATGCAGCATCAGTAGTACTGGCAGTAGTAGTAGCAGCAGCAGTGGTAGTAATAACAGCAGAAGTACCAGCAGCAGTTGTAGTAGTAACAGTAGTAGTAATGGAGAGTAGTAGCACTAGTAGTAGTAATAGCAGTATTGGTGGTGGTGGCATTAGTAGGAGTAGTAGCAGCAGCAGCAGTAGGTGAAAAGCACTGGGCCGGAAGCCCATTTATAAAATAGAGGGCTGCTGTGTAAAATACCCATCCGTAAAATAAACTAAAACTCATTTTTAGAGTTCAGCAGTTGCTGCCAGTGCATAAGAGGTAGGTATGAGGCTGTTGGGGATGTGGGGTTAGGTTGGGGCCTACCCCCTAATCGGTGCATAATATGTTCCTGGTGCTAGTAACGAGGTAAGGGGGATTGCAGAGCTCCCCACCTTCACCCTTATAACAAAAAATTCCTTGTTCTCTAGTGGTTCCTACTGCACAATCTCCCTTGTGGATCGTGCAGTGGGTGTGGGTGTGGGTATGGGGTCCCCGGACAGCTGATTGCCAGCTGTCCAGGGACTCCCTCCAGGTGTCTATTGTCGACACAGGCAGGGAGTTATGGGCACTTCCATGCCGTTCCCTACCAATGCCAGAAATAAACACCAGCATCGGTTCCCCCTTCTGTACATCGCACATGGGCGATGTATGGATGGGGGAGGCGGGTCCCAGTGACACGATCGGAAGGGGGTGACCCCAGGCAGCCTGTGTCCCAGTGCCGGGATGCTTACTGCTTCCAGGGAGACTCATTTGAAGGCTGACAATGTCAGCTTTCAAATGAAACCCCCACTGTCGGGATCCAAACCAGCAGGGAGATTGGGGCATTTCTTTGCCCCTCTCCCTGCCGGTTTGGAAGCAGCAGAGGCACTTCCGGTTTCCCGGCAGCAGTCAGCTGTTTACCGCAAATGCGGTAAACAGCTGACTGCTGCCAGGAAACCCCAACCCGAAATCGAAAGGGAACAAGTCTCCCCTTCAATTTCGGGTCATGGGAGACGTACTGCTGTTTGGGAATCCGAGTTATGGATCCCCACAACAGCATTGGGTCAGATGACTCATAAGAGTGTCGTTCGCACAATTTAACTGTAGCAGATGATGCGTCTTACACATCGTTCACACAAAAGGGGTTAATAACAAGTACAAATTATATCCCACAAAAATGATTGACCGTTTTTTACACCGTTTATATTTTTGATAGAGTGCAATAATCTCGACAAGAAATATTGTTGAGTGCACAAATCCCTAAAAAAAATATATAATAGAATTACAAAATATTTCTATTCTATCCTCTAGTTTGTGCATTTCGAAAAATATTATTTCCAGTCGAAATAAAATGTATTCCCTGCAAGTGCATGTCAACAAAAATGCTGTTGTCACATTTATCGGAAATACAAAAAAATGTGGCGACATTGACTTGACCAAAGTGAAAAAAGAAATATTACTTCATTAACAAGGCGGGATACTGTTCAGGCAACGAGGTGCCGCTTGCGGTGTAATGGTAATAGGTGTGCAGTTGGTGAGATACAACTTCACGACACCTCCCCCAGTGGGATGGTGACAGGTGTTCAGGCGGTGAGGTGCTCCTTGCAGGGCCGCCCCCAGATAGTTACCCCCACAGGGGCACATCCTTGCAATGTTGATATTCCCACTAATTTTCTGTTTCAGTAACCATTGGACACTAGTAGGGGCATCTCCTCGCTAGTGCCCAATGATTATCTCAGCAGAAAAATAGCGAGAACCTCCATTGCAGAATGGCACTGCACAGGCATCCCACCCTGCAACAAGGGTGTTCTTGGCATTTTTCTGCTGAAGTAGCCATTGGTTGGTTATATGTCTTGTTCTCGGCGCACTCAATGTTGAATAGAATTTACATCCAAAAAATGATTGACTCTTTTCTACACCGTTTAAAGTTTTGGTAGAGTGCAATAATCTTGACAAGCAATGTTGTCAAGTGCACAAATCCCTACCAAAAATATAATCATATTAAAAAATATTTCTATTCTATCCTCTAGCCTGTGTAAGCTGAAAAATATTATTTCCACTGAAAATAAATCTATTCCCTATGAGTGCATGTCAACAACAATGCTGTCGCCGTACACTTATCAGAAATACAAGAAATGAAGTCAAAATGACTTGACCAAAGTGACAAATGAAAAATATCTTTGATAACAAGATGGATACCTCATGGGGCACTGGTAAGGTGTATCCCCCCACCAGGGCACAATGGCTACTTTTGCAGAAAAATGGCAAGAACACCTCCATTGCAGGGTGGCACCCATGTTGGGGTGGCACTCTGTCACAAGGGTCTTTCTGCTATTTTTCTGTTTATGTGACAATTTAGCAGTGCTAAGGTGTACTCCTTTAGCACTGCCAAATGGTTACTGTACCAGAAAAATGCCTAGACGGCACCAATTGCAAAGTACTGTCCCTGTCGCACTGATACACAATGCAGCCGTGATGGCACTTTGTAATCAGCGCCTCCTGGGTATTTTCTTGCCAAAGTAAATATATGGTAGTCCTAAAGAGGTACCCCATTAGCACTGCCATATAGTTACTTTGGCAGGAAAATGCCGAGGAGCACCAATTGCAAAGTGCCCTCCTGGCCCCATTGGCTATCAATGGGACCAAGAAGGCACTTTGCAGTCAGTGCTCCTTGTCATTTTCTTGCCAAAGTAACCACTTGGCAGTGCTAAAGGGGTGCCCTTTACCACTGCCACATGGTTACTTTAGCAATTAAATGAGCAGAAGAACTGATTGCAAAGTGCCCACCCAGCTGCATTGTGTTTCCAAGCGAATGGGAGGGCACTTTCCAATAGTTACCTTCGTGGTGCATTCCTGCCAAAGTAAACCCTTGGCAGTGGTAGGAGAGTATCTCTTACCAGTTGCAAAGGGTTACTTTGGCAGGAATATCCCCGGTCACCACCATTACAAAGTGTCCTCTAGAGATGGGCGAAATCGTCCGGCGAAAAGCAGAAGATAGAACTTCGCCTCTGTCTTTCGCTTCGCCAGTCCTGCGAACTTTAGACCTTTTGCTGGGACTGGCGAAGCGAAGGAACACAACCCAGTGAGATTTCTATTTTTTTCCCCATCCCTCCTCTTTTGTTTCCCTCCCCCTTGAGGGCAATTTAACATTGATATGTTGAATGCTGTCAGGCACCATACAGCATTTAACATATTCCAACTATGGCCATGATTGATCCTTTCTGACGGTTACTGAGATGGGGTGCTAAACACATACATGTGGCTTCTTGAGTGATCAATATTACAAGCAATTTTGCAAATGGCTTGCAGATTGCATCTTAAAAACGGGCACGGATTGTGTAAAACATTCAATGAAGGTTAACACTAGCAAAGAAATACTGGATTGGAAAAAAGTAAATATCTAGGAGACTGGAAGTATTTCTTGGGGAGAAAAAATAGAATATGTGTTTCAAACTAACATGCACAGTTGAGCTTGGAAATAGTATGCAAACAGCATTATTGAATTTCTTTTTTGTGCCTTGCGCAGCACGAAGACGAGCCCACTGGATGCTGCCCTTGGGTGGCCCGGCGCATCCGGCGCCGCAACGCTGCCGTTGCCCCATTGTAAGTAATATAATTTAATCTTTGGGACAGCACAGTGACCTGGGATTGTTGGCTTCACCTGCACAGCTCACCATTTCCAGTAGCCACTTTAACTGGGGAGCATAAATTCACAGTAACTTGGAAAGCGTAAAAGAGTCTCTTTTTGGATAAATCTGTGCGATTAGTCCTTGGGTGACACAAGCGGTGTCATACAGCCTTTCATCTCCTGATAGCATAACATGAAGTTATGTTACTTGGCCTTTTATCCAGTCGCTTTGTAGGAAGAGAGAGCTAATTGGATACAAACACCCACATTATTTGTAAAATTAATCAAAGTTATCATAGCTTCCCAGAGCTCTAATGCAGCCAGTAGGGTGTCATTTTTGGGGATAAGGCTCTGTCAAGTTAGTTCTCAAAATAGCCCAAGCCAGTTCTCTGTCATTCTTAAAATCAGAATGCCTATATGTAGTAGTCGAACAGAAAACTGTAGGAGGAAGCATGGAGATAATAAGGGTTACACCTGGTGATACTGATGTCTCCTTAAGCGACACCCCCATCATCAGTTATTCTATCACAGATAATTGTCCATCAGTTCCTTACTGTACAATGTAAGGTGACAGTACACAAAATCAACCATATCTCTCCATGTGTGCCTGAGGCCTGGTAAAGGATCATTTAAAATCTGCAAATGTCATGAGTCATACCCAGTTGAATACAGGTGACTAGGGAGGGCACATAGGATGCAGTGATGGCTCCTGAGAATTCACAAATGACTCATTAGACCTGATAGGGTAAACAGTGCTTCCTATTTAAAGCTGAAGATGGCAAGGGTGTGCAGAGAGGGTGTGACATAGGTTATCGATTGTGCATTCTCAAAATAGCACTTGTACATCATAGCCATTATATTAGGCGGTGATCCCCACAAGCTCCTTGATCTTGATTGGGGTGGGTGAGCCACTACAGAGCCAACTCCACTAGCCAAAACATGCAGCATAAAATTGATATGTAGGGCTAGATTCTTTATGGTGCGGTGCAGTGCTCGCACCGCACCACACTGCACCATATTGCCTGGCCCCGCACCTCTCAGGCGGTGGCCGGTGCCCGGTTCTAAAAATATTTGCAGGGTGATGCTACTCTTACCCTGCAAATATCTCAGGTCATGCACACTTGATGTGTGCATGCCCAGCACCTGCTCTGCCACCTAAAACAGGCTGTAGAGCAGGCATAGAACCGGAGTTGTAGGGGCAGCCACTGACAGCTTTTTCTGTCGGGGGCAAACCCCTACAATGCCCGACCCTGCTCACTGAATGGTGCACAGGAATCAGCCATGGGCACTGGGGCTGCCAGCACCCGAAAGTGAGCGCTGGCAGCCCCAGCTCCCATTAAAGAATTGACCTGGTAGTGTCAGAAGGTCTAGATCATGGTTGTGCTGCCTGTGGTTGGTTGGATGTGCCTGTTAGGTGCCTATTGTTGAGCCTTCAGTCTTATCCGGAGTGGGTTTGCGTTTTGTTCCACCTTCCCTCCTTGGTATTTATGCTTCTTTTGTTCGGTTAGGATGTATGCTCTGTTGCTTCCGTGTTTTCGGTTTGTTATAGCAGGGGAGGGTGAGGTGTATTTGGGTCTACGGTTTTAGTTCGTGCTTGGTTGGGTGTTGTGTTCCAGCTGTTTCTCATTCTACTTTCGGTAGTGTTTCAGTAGGGGCTACTTATGTTTGGTTGTTTCTGTGCTTCTGTATTTTGCTTTGTCTGGTGTTGGCAAGAGCCATGTTTTTCTATATCTCCTGCAGAGGCAGTGGCTGGTGATGGATCTTATTTATTTGGGTAGAAGGGTACATATCTTTGCTGTAATAGTGGTGAGAGTTGTCCCCCCATTGTGTTTTTGAAGAATTTGGTTACTTGTCGGATGGGACCATGACCTGATCGGAGGGGTCTTCACTGTGTTGTTGGTTTGAACTCCCATCTAAGGAATTCTGGCCCTGTTTGATGTGTCAGCCTGTTGGAAGCCAGTGTATACTATTTAGTGCCGGTAAGATATTTCATTTCATATTATTTATTATAAAGCACTTGATGCCTAAGCGTTGTATAGAGCAATAGACACAGTGGAAAAATCAGCACTTAAAATTGGTACAAGGACATCGATCCAAATTCGTAGCTGAGGGGCAGTTCAGAGGTAGCACTACACTGCGGGGAAATCCTGAGGAAATGCCTCAGGAAGCAGGTGTGCTTTAAGTAATGGTTTAAACAGAGAAAAGGATGCACCCCCCTTTAATATCTTTCCTGATGGAAGCAAATAATGCAGTAGAACATTGCTTCACAATAAACAATTGTGTCACCGAATTTGCATATTTGGGCTTTTAGCGACATTGTGCTGTGATAAGACACAACCTTCAATTGACTAATCTCTAGTAAAAGATACAGTTTCTGGTGGTTCGATGGAAGTGACTGGCTATGGCAAGTGTTCTCCGTAGGGCAGCTTATAGGGGAAGCACGTCAGCAATTTTTGGATTTGATGTGTAATCAGTGGCCTTTCCCTTCACTTTTAAATCTACAACAGGAAGAGAAATCTTTACAAACAGACTAAAAATGTCTTCCTAAATAAAGATTTGTTTATGAAAACTAGGTTTACCTTAGGCTAGGCAGCAGCAGGCTTGAACGGATGAGGAGTTAGCAACTGCAGTGGTTATATAAGAATGTCAAGATAAGTGAATAGTTTAAACCGTTTTCCACTCCCTTGCCTCCTCACTGCCCTACCACCTTAAATTAATTGTAAAGGATACTAATAGCACTTTTGTAAGTGTCTGAAAGATGACTGAATGTTTCAATAGTCTAGCTGCACATGCACAGTGATGGGATCATGTTAAATTGCAGGACAAGGCTGATGGCTAAAATCAAGATATCCTTTGTAGTAGAAAAGAATGTGATTGCTTTTTGATTTGATCATATTGGCATTCTGTGCTATGTCTTTGTATCGTTGCAAGTAGGTCTGAGTCTTAATAAAGCTTTTCTGTTCCTCAGGGTGATCCAGGGGGAGGACCGGGACCAGGGCCGAGAGCAGGAGCAGCCGGTGGTCCTCCTAATACCACCGAGGAGGACCCGCAGTGCCCCGGCTCTGCTCTCGGCCATGGGGTAAGTTCTTTCACAACTGTTAACAGGCAATTCATGATTGGCTATTGACAGTCTCTCACAAGAAAAAGAAATTCACTGGTCATGTTATGTTATGTTATGTTATGTTATGTTAGCTGGGTTCTTATATGGCACGCTGTAAACCACATTTGCAGTATTGTTGCGCCACGAACTGAGGTGGGGTCTAACTCAGCTCGATTTTCACAAGATGGCACCCCCTTTTTCTAGCGTCTAGGTTTATGTGTGCTCATATTCTTCGCAAGACCTGGGTGCGGAGCAACATAATCCATCCATATCTAGTCTAATGGTGTTTTATATCTTGGTTTACTTGTCCATCCTTATATGTGGATCTTCCTTATGTGCTGTATTTTTCATATATTAAATCTGCTCCATAGGGCCCCTCTCTCCCTGTTTTAGTGGGTGTCACAGTCTTTTGGTTTACTTATACCATTGTGACGCTTTGGTGGTAGGGTCAACATCTATTTGTATAGATTGTAATTGTAGTTATGGTTGTAGTATTCTGGGCTCTTTTGGGTGTGTGACCTTCGTGTGTGCTTTGATGTATTCTGTTCCAAGTCAGCATACCCTGTGTTGCTGTATTGTAAGAAACTCACTTATGTAGTAATAATTGAATGCGTAGAATAAAATGCTGGAAGGTGCCTATCTGTTGTATCCAGTGAGGCTACCGACTCACCAGATACAACTCAAAATAATTTCTCAAGAGGGGTCTCCTCAATGAGAGGATTCAAGTTGGGCGTCACAAAGCTACATTCAGGCCATACATCCTATCCTGCAGGAGCCAGATTAGCAGCCGGGTCTCTGGTTAGCAGCACAGCAAAGTCTTTTGTCTTGAAACAGCTTGCAAAGTCTTAACTCTTGAGCTGGTTGGCTACAGCCTTCAATAAAATGGTTACTGTCAAGGGCACAAAGAACCAGTCAGGTTGTAAGTGATTGGGTCACTTCCACCTTGACCCTACATAAATCAACGTTTTCCTAACCTCCCTAATATGCAGTAGCTAGGCGGCTGTCATAAACTCATGCTGTCACCCTCAGTATTCTCTTCCTAAAAGGGTCTGGAGTTCCCTTTGCGCAGCTGGGAGAGTGTGACCCTATACACAATGTATAAGCATTGCTATACTTGGGCCCTGACTGGGGATGGGGGCGGCTGTGGCGATATGTTTCCTTCTGGGTATGTTCGCCTCTAATGCCTACTTTACGAAAGAGTAGTGACTGCTAATGGATTTGCTTGAATGTAAAAAAAAGTGTAATCCTATTCCACCCTTCAAGACTCTCTCTTGCAGAGGTTTGCTGAAATTCTTTAATCTTCTTGCAGGCCAGTAAACTGTCTGCTTCCACCTAGGAGAGAGACCAACCCATTGACGTGCATTTTGGGCTTTTCTTTTCTCGATCATATAACACATTCGAATTCTATTTCTTGTACTACTTCATTTTTCACTTTCAAATTCTTATCATTGCTCTGGTAACTTCAAATGTACATTCAAGGAGAACTCAGCTCTGGGAGTTCACTTAGTGTCCCTCCCAGCTACATCAATCCCAAACACGTACCATTTTAATGTTGGTGAGTGACCGTGGTTTTGGAGTATGCGCTATGCTCACTCCTCACCGGGGTCATCTTGTTATTGTGTCATGTCAGTGGAGCGTGGCTCCACCCACGCTCCACTGCACATGTGCAAGGGTATTCGGATGAATCTGATCCAAATACTGTGGCGACTATGTTGCAAAGCAGTATATGCTTACGAAGCCACGCCCTGCCTCGCTATTAGAGTAACTTGGCAAGGCAGGGCCTGGCTTTGTAAGCATGCCCCGCTTTGCAATTTAGTCGCAAGGGTATTTGGATCAGATTGATCCGAATACCCTTACACATACATAGTGGAGCATGGATGGAGCCATGCTCCACTGATGCAATAACAAGATGGCCCTTGGGAGGAGTGAGAACATCACGTATTCCAAAGTGGACTACCGTGCTGGCTCACCAACAATAAAATGTTATGGTTTTGGGATTGGGTTCGCTGGAGGGGAGTGGGGGCCGTCGCTAGAACTCCCGGGGCAAAGTTCTCCTTGAACTTCCAAAAATGGCTTTAAAACCTTGAAAGGATCTACTATTCTTGGTTTAAATTATGAACACTTTCCTGGTAGTTTAATGTTCTTTTTGAACAGCCGCGCAAGATCTCCGGTAATATACTTTGAACCCGTACAGTGACAAAAACAACCTTTCGAGGGCATTTCTGCAAATTCAACAACAGGCGCTAATGTAAGCAGAGAACCTCTCCTCAAAATTTAGAGCTTTCTTAAAAAAGAAGGGCTTGCAGTTTCAACTGAGTCTGGTAGCTTCAGCAAAAAATAGATACCACATCAGTTTTATGAAATCAAAACTTTACGTGTGATTAATGTATGAAAGCACTTCTCCCAAGTAACTATGTTGTTTTAAAAGAAATGCAGTTCATTAGTGACTTTAATAAAACCGTATATTTCCTTGTAAAAGCAGAACAAATGGTAAGCAGGAAGGTTCCCTGCTAAAAATTCAAGCTAAGTTAAGTACAACTTAATTCAGTGTGTAACAGCACATAGCTGGTGGATAACCTGCATAAGCCCAGAGCACTTCCAGTCACATCTGAGTAATGGGGGAGCTTGAATTCTCCAGTCTATGGAGATAGAAGTACCCAGCAGCAGCCCAAAATGGATGAAGAGATAGAAAAGGGTGTCCAGGAGTTTCATAATCCTGGCAATAATATTCATGGGCAATCACTGGGTATTTTGCTGGTTCTTATCAGAAAAGAACATTACATTTTGCATTCTGTCTGCCTGTTAGCTTGTAAGCTGACGCGTTTCCACATTCCAGTTACTCAAAATCCTCTGCCAAACATTTGACCTTGTTCTGAAATGCTAAAGCTAGGTAAATCATGCAATCTGTAGATGTTATCAAAGAACAAAATCAAGTTTGTCAGGAGAAGGCAACTTGGCAGAATTAAAAGTCCCATCTTTGTGAGCAGATCGGCAACCACTCAATTGGTATTCTTTCTTCAACTTCTTGGCAGTTTAGGACAAAAACTCCATTGCGATAATCTGCCATGATATATTCAATGGTTCGATTGGCTTCAGAAGACCAGCAGACTTTTGACGGGACAATTTATCTTGAGCACAAAACGTTGCATTGGTTGATGTAATCTTGTGCTTCAATTCTTCAATTCAGCCACCAAAACAATCATTGAACAAATTCTACAGTTTTGTTTTCTCCATGATGACCTGCCATAGGGAATCACGACACCATTTCTTTGCTTCGCTCCTGTAGGTGGCAGGCACTACCAGCTTTCCTGCCTCCAAACTAAGTTTTAGGCTGCCATTGTGAGGTCTTCTGCCATCATCACATTAACTACAAAGTTGCAATGTAAAGAAAATTCAAAACTGCCCCAAGCTCTTTCTGATAGTTTGTTTAAAATATTTTTACTTTATTCTCAGTTTCACCACCATATGGCAGTAAAGTCTGTGGGATAAATATTGAAATCTGTGGCCGAGTTTTGAGCATGTCTGAAAATAGATTATAAGCCCTACAGTGCAATAAGTAACAATATTTTTAAAAAACTGTCAAAGGGAAGTCCTATTCATAGGGCCTTTAGAGTTGATGTGATAAGAGGGCCCCTTTAAATGATAACATTCCTTATAGTGTTGCACAAAATTATACAGGAGAGCTTCATCGAATAAATCCAGATGATTCTGAGTGAATCCAATAGAAATAAGATCTTCTTTGTGAAGAATCTCAGCGGTAGTGTTTTTTGACCCAGTGCAACAGATAATATGAAACTGAAACAAGCTGAAAACATCCACCAAACATATCTTGGACTTTTTCTTTTGATGATCCTTCATAGTTTCTATACATTTCAGAGCTTCTTCTACGTAGTCTCTCCAGTGAGATAAACCGTTTGTGATTGTGAGCTTTTCTTTATCAAAGATCGTGTAGTTTTCTTCAGCAGGCAACGGTTTCCGGCAGGAGAATGCCACTAGATGGAAAGTGATGTCTTCATTGTAATGGGATTAAACAGTAGAGAAAGCAGAGTTTGTGGTGTCAGCTTCAAGTATGTAAGTGACCAAAGGATTTAGCTGAAGTTTCACTGAATTATATTTTCAAGGTGTTGAAAGGTAAAGGTCAGTGCTTATATAGCACTACAAGCCCGCAGGCATCTAAGCGCCGATAGTATCGGTGACATCATGACCCCACAGCGTGTTCCTGGCATGGTACTCAATTTATCAACCTCGGAAGGTTGATAAATTGGAAGGATGAAGGGCTGAGTCGGCCCTGCCAGGATTCGAACCTGCGACAGTAGGCTTGCACAGATGTCAAAACGAGTACTCTACTCGTAGTGCTATCTGAAAGGTTTTTTCTGTTCATTGGACCAGAGGAACTGAACAGCCTTCCTGATGAGATGTAACAACATGTGTATCAGTTCAAACAACTTTACAATGAATCTGTGGTAGTAATCGGCAAACCTGAGAAAGCATTGAATGTCTTTCACGGTTTGCTGGTTAGGCCACAGCAGAACTGCCTGTATTTTTGCACAGTCCATCTCAACAGGGTTAGGTTTTAGGATACAACTTAGATATTCTTTTACTTGAGTATGAAAACAGTGTTTCTGTAGTTTGATTTATGAATGGCGTCTTTGCAGACCAACCAGGACCTCTCAAATGTTTTTCACATGCTTTTCAATCTCCTTGCAATAGACCAAAATATCTTCAAGGTAGACAGCATCCTATACTCCAATGATCTCCCAGAAGATTTCATTGACGAAATACTGAAATGCTGCCATGGCATTGCACAACCTGAATAGCATCACCAGGTACTCATAATGGCCATATTTAGTTTTAAATGTTTCTTCTACTCATCCCCATATCTAATTAGTACCAGAACGTATGTTCCTCTGAGATCTAACTTGCTCCTTTAACTTGAGCAATCTAATCTGTGATGAGAGGAAGAGGGTAACTTTTTTATAATAGTTATTTCATGTAAGTCTTTGTAGTGCGCACATGGTTTGAGTTTTCAACCCTTCTTGTCCACAAAGAATATAGGGACGGCTGCAGAATGTTTAAAATGTCTAATGGAGCCTTTCTGAAGACTTTCAGCTACGGGAGATATTCCTCAGGGGTCCTTCCTTTACAGGTAGAAAGGGAGTAGATACTTTCATAAGGAATTTGTTTAACAAGAACCGGGATGATTTTATTGTTTTCACAGCGATATGTCTAATAAGGAGGCAACTCTGTGGCTTCCACACAACCAATATAAATTGAAACTCCTAGTACTCTGGAGTGATCTGTTACAAGGCCAGTTCTGCCGATGAATCTCTTGAGGTCTGTACTATGAAAGATTTAGAGACAGCACACTCAGAGCACTTAAACTCAGTAAAAATGATGGGCCAGAGTTTCCTGTCTATGATTGGATTATGTTCCTTAAGCAATTTCATTCGAACTATGAGATCAAAGTTCAAATCTTGTATTATAGCAAAATATATTTCCTCCACATGTTTCCCCATTTCCATTAGTAGTTGCTTAGTTTGTTCTTACGTCCACCCTGATTCTAAGGCCACATCATCAACTTCTTGCATCAGCTCTGGGTTATTCTGTGGAACTTTCTAAATTCTGTAGGCTTTCACAAATTTTGAATCAATATATTTGAATGGCACCCAACAACCCAAAAGCCTTTTATAGGATATTGGAAAGCATCACCTTTCCACAAGACAATCTCCTAACGAAGTTGCTAAATCATAAATTCACAAAGATTCGGGGAAGGGTTGAGAAGTGTCTTTATTTATAATATTCCTCCCATAGTTCCAACATTCAAACAGCATATTGTGTTTCCTCAGACCAGTTCAATTGCATCACCATCTTTTGTAGTTTTCAGACATAGTGGTTCAGGTCAGTAGACGGCTGTTGCAAAGTGAATTGATCCATTTTTCTGGCATGCTGAAATAACTTCCTCTCAAATTCTTTTGACCACTGAGAAAAAGGCAGAGTACTCTTTTAGCAGTGAACAAGCCCAGGCCAAAGCATCCCCACCAATATTTGAAATGCAGGATAATGCTTTTGTTCAATCAATCTTTAACTGATTAGATTTTGCCTTAAAATTCAAAGTGCACTTTGTTATAAATGCCCTGAACCCTTTAGGATTTCCAGAAAAATGCTCAAGAGGTTGCAATTTCAGTTTAGTCCCCTCAACTCGCCCTTTTTCAGACTCCTGAGTAAAGCTTCTTTTTAAAATTGGCATACACAAAGTGGAAGGGGCAGGGGGTTCTTCCAAATTCTCTCTTAGTTCTGCCATTAGTACATCTAATTCTCATTCAGCTCTGCATGTTTGTGGTTCTTTTCTACTTTGATCTAAATCTTTCTTTACTTTTTCCAAAACTTTATTAAATTCAGCTAAAGTTTCACGCACCTCCAATAAGCCAGCAAGAAATATTTGTAATGTTCACAATACTACAATAAGGCAAAAACTTAAATTAATTACTCTCCAGAAAAAAAATGCAGTTTCTTAGGGTCTGACAAAATTGACTGACTACGGTGAGTGCTCTTCATTAAGCAGCGTACAGAAGGCATATGCACTGGATTCTCGCCTTGCCTTGTAATATCCAGCAAAAGAGGATACATTCTTAATAATGTAGACAAAATATGTTTTTCTAAATGAATATTTATTTCTGTGAACTCTGTATATCTTTAAATGGATGATGGGATAGCAGCTATATTGGCTTGTTAAACTATTTAAATGTAAGTGAATGGTTTAAACCATTCTTCCACTCCCTTAACTCCTCCTGTCCCCGCCACCTTTACTAAAATGTAAAGGATACTAATAGTTCTTCTGTAGGTGTTTGCAAGATGACTGTGAATCTGGTGAGAGTCTGGCTGCACATCTGCAGCAATGGGATAGTGTTAAGTTGCAGGACAAGACTAATGGCTAAAATCCAAATGTACTTTGTCATAGAAAAGAATGTCCTTGTCGTTTGATTAAATCATGTTGGGATGTTCTGCAATGTCTACATATGTTTGCAAGCAGGTCAAAGTCTTAATAAAGTTTTTGCTGTCCTCAGGGTCAACACTGAGCGGGCCCTCCAGGAGGATCGGCGCGCCGCAGGGGACCTCCTGGAGGAGGCCATGGAATGGGATGTAAGTTAACAGTGGTCTAGGAGATTGTTTCCATGGTTTGTCAAAAGAAAAACTCATTGATCATGACATTAAAAATCATTTCTGACAAGGGCTTACCTTAATAAGAGATCAAGTCAGTGTCCCTGAGCTATCTCTATGGCCATACCACCTATCAAGGAGAGGCAGGATTAACAGTTGGGTCTCATAATAGCCGCAAATTATTTCGGTCTTGAAGTAGCTTGCAAATTCTTTGGTCTTAAAACGGTTGTTTGCAGCCTTTGAAACCGAGAAGCAGTTAAGCTGCAACTGATTGGATGCCTTCAGACCTTGTGAAGACACAGTGCAATGTTTAAGCAACCTCTTTAATTAGCAGTAGGACAACAGTGGTGGTTGTGAGCCCACATTGTTGTCCTCTGTTTTCTGACCCTCAAAGGCTGCAGACTTCCCTTTGCATAGCCAGCGGCAATGGAACACTTTTTACAGAGAGGGGACTAGCTTATGGGAAAACTGAAGAGGACAATTGATTCTAATACTGGGATGCCAGAAAGGAGGAGGTATGCAGCCCTTCCTGCACCCCCAATTCCAGCGCCACTGTGCATAGCTTGGGAAGCGTGCGTCTATAGGGAATGTGCAATCCTTTCAAGTACTTGAGGCTGACTGATAGGAGTGAGCAACCCGCAATGAGGGTGCCGGTGATGTTATGGCTTCTTCTAGGTATATGTTAGTCTCTGATGCCTGCAAGTGAATCACGACTGCTGGTAGATGTATTTGTATAACACTATTCTCACTTTCAAGACTGGAAGTTTGTTTGAACTCTGTAATCTACTTGCACGGCAAATGTCTGCTTCCTCCCAGGAGTCCTCTGTAGTAGGGAGACCAACCCTCTGAATTACTGTACATCAACTTTTCTGCACCATAGCATATGTTCCACTTCTTCTACTCCTTCATGAGACATGGAAAATGGGATGAATTTACCAGTGTTTGTGTAACTTCAAATGGACATTAACTTTGGAAGAGGGTCTTTAAAACTGTGAAAGGACCTAGAAATTTTGAAAACTTTCCTGACAGTTAATATTCTTTGTATACAGCCACGCAACATCTCTGTTGAGATAAGTTAGACCTGTACGTCTTTTTTTATTGCCATTCATGAGTTGAATATCTCAAGATTTCTACACAGATGTCTTTGAGGTAGTTTGTGCAAAGTATGGACCTGCTTTCACTGTGGATTGGACAGATAGCAAGTTTGATTGTTCAGCATTAAAGTCAGGGTTTGGAACCATCCAAAAATGACTGCCACATATATGATGTTAACCTGCTGCTGGTCTGCCTTTTCTGCGGGTGTTTGTGTGCTTTTTTTTAAGTCAGGTGAGCAAAACTTGCCAAGTGGTAAAGAGGGTTTCCTTTTTGATTCCCTCACTGGATCCTACGAGCTGTCAGACCCTCAATCGTCTGCACTTTACCACCACTGGAGCAACATGCCCTTGGCTGTTTGTAAAAGCTCACACAGGTGACCACTTGGCACAAAAAGGTCAAGTCGCATCTTTAATTCATTTTACGGCCTTTAAGTACCAGAACAGTCTTGACTGATATCTGGGTGATGGAATTAGTGAAGAGAGGTCCCTTGCTGGGTGTTATACCCACTTTGCAATAGCGTTATTTGAGTGTGCAAGTGTGTGTTTAGCATTTGTAATTAAGAATAGTTTCAGGCTAGCTTGGCAGGTTAGGTGGGCTCCTGGATTCTCCCTACATTCTAGGCACACCTACTTACTCTTGATCCATTCAAACTTGTTTCCCTTCGCTCTATGGTACACACCCTTCCCTTGCTACCTGTTTGCGCTTCTGCTTGATTCTTCTCTGCCATCCCCCTGGGGCTCCTGCACACCAGTATATCGCTGCATGAGCTGCAGTGCATGGTGATGGCAAAGCAAGAGCTCATTGACCGTCAGATCATTGGGTTCGCACGTTTGCTTCCACGCTTCCGACCTGCGAAGAAGTACCTGAATTGCTCTCTCGAGTTTTGCCTTTGTCCCCTCCTCACCAAGTCGGACCAGCAAGGAATCCTTCTCGTGGAGTCACCCAGCTCGCCCGCTCTCCTTGACACACGGTAGCAACTGTGTCAGACTCCAGGCAACTCTACCTTTTCAGGAGGCAGGGCCACAGACTCCACCCCTCCCGCCTTCACTACCCGGCTCTGCTCCTTTAAACTTATGCAGAGCCCCATCTTTGTTGTTATTTAGGAAGCAGCTTAAAACCCACTTATTATTGTTTGTTGCTGTGATATGTTCTGTGTAGCGGCCTGATGCCTGTGGGCTCTGGTGCTCTGTAAATAAATAAATAAATAAATAAATATGATTGCGAGTGAAATTATAAAATGTATGGAAGCAAATGGAGGTACATACATTCCCCCTGACTTGGTTAAAAGAATATTTGTTTTCTGTGCAGGACTTTGACTTTCAGGAGGATATTCCTCATGGTAAGGGCACTCGCCATGGTACCGTGATGGTTGTGTACCAAGAAGAACCTGAGACTGATACTCTTCAGTCACTTATACTCTTAGACCCACTGTCATGACATTCACTTGAGACCATTCCAAAGTCTCTCAGTGCAGTGAACCTTCTGACTTTCTCTGATATGGCCCTTGAATTTAACAAGAAGCTGGACCATACACTATCAAACGATGGTGAAACTCACTTGGTCTTGGACACACACAAAGAAGACTCACTTAAATCTTTCATGCACGAGAAAAGAACTGGCAAAGCACAAGCAGTCCAGTACAAGATCACTGATGCAACCTACATTGGAAAGATTCCATTGAAGATGCTGTTATCTCTCATTAAAACGAAAGATGAAATAACAACTTACCTGTCTGAGAGAGCAATACAGTATGCAACTGAAAGAAACAGGTGTTTATTTGTACCTTGGAGGGAAATGGCAAAGTCTTCAAAGGATACTGTTATAGATGAACTCAAAAGCAAGTATGAGAAAGTAGACCCGAAAATATTTTTGCATTCCCTATTTTCCTGTCGTCGTGGTGACACCCAACTTCACATTTACTCACAGGATACAGATGTCTTCATTCTTGCTTTGTGGTGGTCCAACTTCTTTCCACGGGGCACTTTTCTTGTAACCGGAGTGAGGCAAAACCGAAGAATGATCAATCTCAGCAAAGTAACTGAATCCCTGGGCCCAAACAAAACTTCAGTCTTATGAGGTCTGCATGCATTGTCCGGATGTGACACCACAGGGTCATTGGCAAAGAAAGCAAAAACCTCTTTTTGGAAAGTCTTCAACACAGCAGAAGATGAGGTTCTTGAAGCTCTTAGCAATCTTGGAAGTTTGGAAAACTTTCTTTTCTGTCATTTGTATTTATTCCTTACTTATGCTTATATGTTGAACTTTTAAATTTCTTTTTTGTTTATGTAAGAATAGATCAAACACGTGTACTCATCTATATTGCCTGTTCACCCTCACTGTATTTGACTTTTTGTCCCTCGTTTTGTCCTATTGGAAATGTAATACCGGTTTGAACTACATTACCCAAGAATCTCCTGACACCGAGCGCAACCCGAAGCAGCCACCATTGGCAGGGTCATTTCTTGCTTCCTTGGTTGTGTGGGTCACTTTCGGTGCCAAAGTTTACTGTAATGGATTTAATGGACGATTCTGGCTCTGGTTCCGTGCTACCATGGCCAGCGAATTCACTGGCAACGGCAGCCCAGAATCGTCACCTATATGTATTCATCCTGCTCTGAAAAGGTTATAAATGAAAAAAAACAAATATCTTAATAAGAAACATATATAATATTTAAAAACTAAACTTAATTAAAAATAATTAAACATCTCATAAACATAACTTAAATAAAAATAAATCCCGGATGAAAAAGGATCCACCCACCCAATATTTACAGGCCAACAGTGAGTGATGAATTCTGGCAAATGACCTGTCAGCCATTGGCTGAAGTTGAGAGGAATGGGGATTCTTCTTCAAAACCCCAAACAACACGTGTCAGCTGGAAAGTTTAGTGTCTTTTTACAAAATTGATTCCATTTTTTATAAATATTGTTCATTAAACACAAAAAAGCAAACAAAGATTCATCAAAAAATGAGTGAAATATCGCAAAAATTCGAAAAAGTCAGTGCTGGAAAACTCGATTTTTTGGCGGTGCTGAAAAAAATTTTCACTAAAATTTTTTTGAAACTTAGTTTTTCGGATTTAGCGTCAAATTTTGAATTTATATTAAAAACAAAATTGAAATTGATCTCAGATTGAGTGAATAATAAACGCTCAAAGTTGAAAAATGA
>JAUBNU010099486.1:0-12549 GCA_032353855.1 Desmognathus kanawha | reverse complement strand
GGCGACCCGACGGGGTCGCCTTTGGCGACCACCCGAAGGATCACCTTCGGTGACCGACACGACGGTGACTCCAAACATAGAAATTAGACAATAGAAGAAAGGGTAGCAGAACGTTCTGTATGTCTTTGAAGGTTAATTGTAAAATTTACTGAAGATATCAGAAGTGATAATGCTGACATGAGTAACGTTAAATCATGTGAAATGCATGATCGCCGAAAGTTCTAGGTTTTCCACACAACGGGAATCGGTGTGGAGTTAAACGGCCCCTAAAAGAAAGACGAAAGTTGAATATTCTTGATGGGTTAGAGATAATAATTCTCATTCTCTTTTAGTGACAAAGAAAAAACGATCTCCTTCTTTATTGGATTTGGTAGATGATGGTGTATTCTTTCAGGAAAAAACTAAAAGACGGAGACCGTACTTAAACCGACACTGGTGAACAAGTTGAAAAAACAAAGGCGAATGAGAAAACCATGTTGAAGGAACTCGGCAAATTACCTCCATAACTTAGGAAGAAGGAGGACCTTTTACGAAAGGTGGCACAGAAGCGAGGGTAGCGACTGTTTATTAAAAACACAGGACTCTGCAAAGTAGTAGTACTACGTATAGAGTCTGACACCTGCCCGGTGCTGGAAACTGAACGGGAAAGGTACGGATTATAATTTTATAGTCCAAGCTTTGAACTGAAGGCCCAGTAAACGGCGGCCGTAACTCTGACGGTCCTAAGGTAAAAAACGTTGCCTTAGTAAAACCAAACTATATGCTGGAAACTCCTCTCACAGCTATCTACTACTCATTCGGTCACGATAAATCAATTTAAAAATTGATTGATATACTTTTTTGGAGTTGAACTCTGTTCAACCCCAAAGAGTGTAACCAAGAAATTTGTCGGCGACCCGAAAAGTAAAAATGTAGAAGACATGGGGACAATCAGCAGGAAAGACTTTACCGGTTATAAACCCAAAAGTATATTCGCGACTTTGGGTAAACCCCAAAGTAAAGAATCCTCAGAGACCAAACGTTTGGAGGTTTAGTTTATGCATTCTATATAAATAGAATGCGCGATCACAGAAAACGAAAATTTTATGAAACTAGAAGCACAATGGATTGTAGGTTTTGTTGACGGCGAAGGTTGCTTTCACTGCTCTATCAATAAATATAAAGATATGAGGCTTGGAGTTCGTCCATTGCCTGAATTTGTTGTTGTACAACACCAGCGTGATATACAGGTTTTACACGCCCTTAAATCTTATTTTGGTTGTGGGCAGGTCTGTCGAAATCATGGTGATCGTTTCTGTTATCGAGTTCGCAATATCCGTCATTTAATGGAAATAATTCTTCCTTTTTTTGAGAAACATAAGTTAAAAACTCAAAAAAATATAGATTTTTCCACTTTTCGGAAAATCGTACGCTCAATGTCTATAGGAGAGCACCTTACAGAGGAAGGAATGTTAAAGATTACGATCTTGTGCGAGGAGTTGCGAAAACGTAAACCTAAGATAGAGTCCAACTCTCCTTGAAAAAGGAGAGAGAAATGAGCGAAATTCCTTGGCATCTAATTAGTGTCCTGCATGAATGGTGTAACGACTGCCCTACTGTCTCCAACATGGACTCAGTGAAATTGAATTCTCCGTGAAGATGCGGAGTACCCGAAAGTAGACGGTAAGACCCTATGCACCTTTACTATATCTTGACATTGAAAAAAGATATTGAATGTGTAGGATAGGTGGGAGGTATTGGTAGAGATCAATACCAACCTTGAAATACCACCCTTTCACTCTCTTTTTTCTAACCAAAATTTTTGGGACAGTGTTTAGTTGGTAGTTTGACTGGGGCGGTCGCTTCCTAAAAAGTACCGGAAGCGTGCGAAGGTAAGCTCATCCTCGTCGGAAATGAGGAGCAGAGCATAATGGTAAAAGCTTGCCTGACTGTAAGACATACAAGTCGAACAGAGACGAAAGTCGGCCATAGTGACCCGGGAGTGCTGTGTGGAAAGGCTCCCGATCAACGAATCAAAGGTACGCTAGGGATAACAGGCTGATGACTCCCAAGAGCTCTTATCGACGGAGTCGTTTGGCACCTCGATGTCGACTCATCGCATCCTGGAGGTGAATAGGCTTCCAAGGGTTCGGCTGTTCGCCGATAAAAGCGGTACGTGAGTTGGGTTTAGTACGTCGAGAGACAGTACGGATCCTATCTTTTTTGGGTAAATATAAGGATAAAGTTTTCTAGTAATACTATAATCCTTTAAAAACTGAGAGAATCATTCTCCTGTACGAGAGGACCGAGAATGATGAACCTCTGGTGTACCAGTTGTCATGCCAATGGCATAGCTGGGTAGCTACGTTCAGAATGAATAACTGCTGAAAGCATCTCAAGCAGGAATTCATTTCTCAAAACAAGTTTCAGAATTCGTAAAAGACGATTACGGAATAGGCGAGAAGTGAAAATTTAGTAATAAAGTAGCTTACTCGTACTAATATCTTTAACCTTCACTCGATCACTTTCATTGATCAATCGAGCACCATCTTTGGGTCACCGAAGGTGACCCAAAGATAGTGATCACTTTCTTTGAAAGTGAATGGTTGATCACCATGTTTGTGGGTCTTCTTCGGGTCGCCTTCGGCGACCGACTGGGTTGAACGGAGTTCAACACCCCTTCGGTGATTGTTCACTTTCAAAGAAAGTGAAGTCTCGTAGAGACCCACAAAAAGGCTTTGCCTTCCAAAAGGAGGAGGTCACCTTCGGTGACCCATAAGAAGTAACCTTCGGTGACACCACCCCCATCCATTCTACCATCATAAAATGTATATAAAAAAAAAAAAGAAACAAGAGTTTGATCCTGGCTCAGAATGAACGCTAGCGATAGGCTTAACACATGCAAGTTGAACGTGCTTTAAAAAAGTGCGTAGCAAACGGGTGAGTAACGCGTGAGAATCTACCTTACAATTCAGGATAAAGAGGGGTTTCCTTTTCTAGGAAATCAGCTAAATACTGAATAAACTCCATAATATATTTTCCTTAGACATAGAGGATCACTTTCATTTTGGGGGTTTACCCCACAAACAAGGTGATCATTGAAAGTCTAAAAGATGTTTCACATCTTGGTAAGTTATCACCATCTTTGATGGTGATCAACCAACCTTCACTTTCAAAGAAAGTGAACAGTCACCTTTGGTTACCCACAAAGAGACTTAAAAGGGAAGTAAAGGCTAAGTTCCGTTGTAAGATGAGCTCGCGTAGGATTAGGTAGTTGGTGAGGTAAAAGCTCCACCAAGCCAAAGATCTTTAGCTGATCTGAGAGGTTGATCAGCCACACTGGGACTGAGACACGGCCCAGACGCTTTCGAGCGGCAGCAGTGAGGAATCTTGGACAATGGGCGAAAGCCTGATCCAGCCATATCGCGTGAGTGATAAAAAGAAGGCTAAACTGGTCGTAAAACTCTTTTTTCAAGGGATAGATTATGACATACTTTGAAGAAAAAGTCCCGGCCAACTCCGTGCCAGCAGCCGCGGTAATACGGGGGGGGCAAGCGTTATTCGAAATGATTGGGCGTAAAGAGCACGTAGACGGTCTAGACCAGATTATTTGAGAAATACCATGGCTCAACTATGGGATATCATTTAAAATTTGGAGGCTAAGATTATTTCTTAGTGGAGTAAGGAGTTGATAAAGTCCTGGGTCACCATCGGTGACCTGAGATGCTACGCATCTCATTACTTCAGTACCTTCCTGATAGACTTGAGTGAGCAAGAGGAAAGTAGAATTTCTGGAGGAAAGGTTAAATTTGTTGATATCAGAAGGAATGCCGAGAGCGAAGGCAACTTTCTAGTGCTACACTGACGTTGAGGTGCGAAAGCGTGGGGAGCAAAGGGGATTAGATACCCCCGTAGTCCACGCCGTCAACGATGACAATTCCCTGTTAGATTCACACCAAAAAATATCGGAGGGGTTTTCCTCTCTGAAGGAGTGGTGTGATTTTTAGTGGATGAGCTAACGCGTTAAATTGTCCGCCTGAGGAGTACGGTCGCAAGACTAAAACTCAAAGGAATAGACGGGGGCTCAAACAAGTGGTGGAACATGTGGTTTAATTCGAAACAACGCGCAAAACCTTACCAGCCCTTGACATGAACTTTATTTCAGAGGGTAATCCTCTGGGTCGCCGTAGGCGACCATAGATGCTTTGCATCCTATGGAGTAGGGAGTTCACAGGTGTTGCATGGCTGTCGTCAGCTCGTGTCGTGAGATGTTTGGTTAAGTCCTTTAACGAGCGAAACCCTCATAGAATGTTCCTATCTCTCTACTGCTTATTTGAAATTTGTAGTAGAGAAAGGACTCTTTCTAGACTATCAGTGATATACTGGAGGAAGGTGAGGATGACGTCAAGTCCTCATGACCCTTATGGGCTGGGCTACACACGTGTTACAATGGCGATGACAATGAGTAGCAATGATGAGAATCGGAGCAAATCTTTAAAAATCGTCGTAGTTCGGATTGTTCTCTGCAACTCGAGAACATGAAGGTGGAATCACTAGTAATCGTGGATCAGCACGCCACGGTGAATGCGTACCTGAGCCTTGTACTCACCGCCCGTCACGCTCTGAAAGTTGAGTGGATTGGAAGTCTCGAGTTTCTCTAGTTTATATCAAGTCTCTTCTAGAGATTTACAAAAATGGACTAGTGAAATTAGAGCCCAAGGCCTGCTTAGTAATTGGAGCGAAGTCGTAACAAGGTAGCCGTAGGGGAACCTGCGGCTGGAGTATATGATTTTTTTTTTTATGAAGTACTGTGGCCAAAAAAAGCGTAATCCTTTTTTAAATAAATAGTTTACTCTTTATATGATACATCAAAGAGATGCAAAGCATCTTTTAGGGTGGGGTCACCTTTGGTGATCCTTCGGGTCGCCAAAGGCGACCGAAGCGCGAAGCGCCTTCGGTAAATCACCTTCAAAGATGGTGATCAACCCGACTGTCTGGCGGGGGCTTTGCCCCCCGTTTCACTTTCAAAGAAAGTGAAAATGATCCACAAAGAGTTCAAACCTCTTGGTAATTGTGGGTCACCTTCGGTGACCGGGCTTTGCCCTCTAAAGAGAGTGGATTTTTAGAGGATAGGGTTGATCACCATTCACTTTCTCCAGATATTGAAAGTGAAAGTGATGGGTTGATTCTCTTCAACGGGGTCACCTTCGGTGATCCTTGGGGGCTCTGCCCTCCAAAGAAGATGATAATATTGTAAGATTATCGCTCACCTTCGTAGATCAGACGTCTTATGTATCCATCACTCCCGGTGATCTATGGTTCAGCTTTCTGATCCTCTTCATTAATAGCTTCTGGTAAAGATGTTAGTTATGTTATGCGTCGGTTGGGTTAGTAAAACGAACATAGAAATTTATTTAGTTTACTATCAAGATAGTCAACATTTCCAGATCTCCAGCTTCTCTCGGATGTCGCTCGCCTTCGGTGATTATTTATCCTAGTCTGATCTTCTTCATTAGGTGTTGATCACCTTCGGTGATTAGATGCCAAGCATCTTGAGTTATGTTGTATAATAAGGAATAGCATTAAAAACTCAAACATGACTTGATATAGTAGTCGAAGCAATTTCTATTGTTCTTCTTTGTGCAAAGTTTTCATAAAAAAAAGCTAGAAGATAAAAAGATTCAAGAAGAATGGATCATTTTTAAATAATAGGGGTCTCTTTGGGGGGCAAAGCCCCCAATAGATGCAAAGCATCTCTTTGGGTCTCCTTCGGTGACTCCAAACCAACCATCACTTTCTTTGAAAGTGAACAGTTTTTACTCCAGGAAACCTGGTTTTTTTCCTTTTTTTTTGTTAACATGTAATAACAGTTACATGTTGTTTATAGAACTTACATGTAACTTATGGTACTTACATGTGATCTATGTCTGTATCGGCTGTGTGAGTAGAGGGTTGGGTAAGAGCATGGACCTCTTTGCCTTTGTAAGGCGTCCTTCTCTCGGCTGTGTGAGGAGAGGGTTGGGTAAGAGCATGGACCTCTATGCCTTTGTAAGGCATAGGTTAGTCTGTCCCCAAAGGATCACCAAAGGTGACCCCGACGGGGATCGTTCACTTTCTTTGAAAGTGAACAGCTTAAGCCTAACTCGTATCCAGTTCGATGTCTTCATTTTTTGTCTAACAATACATAGCCGTCGGGTATTTTACCAGTTAGGTTTCTCCCGCTAGTTTCTCTGTAGTCTGCATAATTAAGCGGAAATTTTATTCGCCGTTCTAGTCGGCAAAAGGTTTCTCTTCTTATCCCTACTTCAGAACCGTAGTACGAGTTTCCCCGTATATGGCTCCTAGCGTAATCAATATAGCTTGATATTTTATAAAATTTACTTTTATACTACAAAACTTCGATGGAGATTGATTTACAGTCTATGAATTTCTAATTTAGGTTTTCCATCTTTATTTTATTCTATTCGATAGTAATCGAAACTCTAATTTCAAAGCATATGAACTCCATAATACTATAAAATTTATCATTTAGAATACGCCGAGATACGTGGGCATATCCAACATATTACATATTCGCATTAGCTTCTTATCCCAACCTACGCCTTAAATCCATACGATTGACACCTTGCTCCCAGTAATCAGAAGGTTATTGGGTGAGGATTTAAGGGTCTTCCACTTAATTGGGTTGGGGTCATCTTCGATGACCCCCTGTACACCGGTGTCACAAAGAATAACTAGTATATCCAATAAGCAACATACTACAGTACACGCCTCGATATTCCGAGCGCAGGGGTTCTGTATTTTCTTGGAAGAAAAGAGAGCAGCAAAAATTACAACCCCGCGTAATGTTTCCCATGCCTGAGCGTATGTTCAGCAGAGGTTTAGCCATCAGCACTATCGTTAGAGATTTGTCAGTTCCATTTTACTTGGTTCTTTCATCCCTTTTAACCCAGCTTCACACCCCGTGTTGCCATCACGATGCATCTGGGTTATACTGTCACCTCGTCCTTAGAGGGGAAAAAATTTCATTTTCATGAAATTTTAGCTCATGGTCCTCCAGTTACATTAAAGGGGGCTTTGCTAGGTTTCGTAGAGACCAATCCCAATGCAGAGGCTCGTTATTGTAAACAATAACATTCCCTCTTTAGGTTGCCGAAGGCGACCCCAATGAAGGGGTCGCACTTATTGCTACATTATAAAACTTTGTCTTAGTTTTTTTTTGTATGTTGAAAGCGAAGGTGTACTAACCCTACAATACTCGAAGACATAAATTGTTGAAGTCTTTGTTGAATAGTAGCCGCAGTGAAAGAGGCCGTTTTTAATTTTTGTTCCATTTGATTTGTAAATAAAGTCTTTAGTACCACTCCTCCATATCTAATGGCTTCTACAAGTTCCCGAATTGTAAACAGCGTAACACTATCGAATCCGGAATGAAGTGTAGAAAGTTTTTGGTGCTCTTGTAACAATTCATCTAAAGAGGCTAGTCGCCCAAATCCCACATTTTGTAATTCTAGTTTAATTACAGATCCTCGCTCATTTAAAGAATCCTGAATTGTATGACCATAATGACGGAAAATAAAAAAAACAAAAGCGAAAAAACAAAAAGCTACTATTGTCTCTTCATTATATATTATTATATTCTTAGAACTTAAAACACAAAAAGCTAAAAATGCGACAATATAAGCCTTCGATTTATCCATACCTATTTTTATTCAAGTCGAGTAGTAAATCATTTCACTCTATTCAATCCTCTTTTTTGATAAATTCCGTCTTGTTTTTGCTTATCCGGAATCCCTATCTCAAAAAGAATCTTTTTTTCTTGGCGGAGTCGCTCACCTCCGGTGATCAAAGTCTCACTCTAGCTAATCAATCTTCTTTTGGGGGGGGGGGTTGGTTGTGTTTGGAGTCACCGAAGGTGACCCACAACCTAACCCCAAGATGTGAAACATCTTTTATTTATTATAACATATCCATACTTTTATACCAACTAAACCAAAAGCGGTTAGTGCTCCTCTTGAAGCAAAATCGATATGAGAAGAAAAGACATGAAGTGAGGTTTGTCCATATTTTATCATCTCCACTTTAGCTCGTTGTGCCTTTTTGGAACGACCCCCAACTCGACCTGAGCATGTAATTCGAATACCTTTTATATTTGGGATTTCTTGAGCATCTTGCACAATTTTATTTTTTATACGACGAAAAGGTATTCGTTTTTCTAAATAATAAATGATATCCTCAGCCAGAAAAGAAGCACTTCGGAAAGGATCATTTGTTTTAATCCAATAAAGTTTTACATTGAAATGTAATTGGCGTGTTAAAATAGATTCTATATGTTTGCGAACTGGAAGTTTATTAACCCAAGGATAGAGGTTGTGATTTTCTCGAGCACTTCTTGTAAAATCATGGATCCTTTTTATTTGGCTCTTTTCTAGAGCTCTCCAATTATTTAAAAAAAAGATTTGATTAAAAAACAATGAAGAAAGGTTTTTTTTTAAACTTTTTTCATTGGGTCGCCTTCGGCGACCAATACGCAAAGCGTCATTGGGTTGGTCACATACCACCCTTTTATAACCTTCGGTGATATGTGATAAGAAGGTGACTTTACCAATACGCGAAACGTCATTGGATTTAGGTTTCTCAGTATTAAAAGAGATTAGTGGTTTTTTTCTGTATTGTAAGTTCTGATACATTATTGGGGCTCCGCCCAAAACGCGATGCGTCATTGACGATGATCGAACTTTTTTAACAACCATGTTTTGCATTCGGTCACCTCTGGTGATAGACCCTCTTTTGAGTATGTTCGGCGTTCCTTTGATTATTTGAGCTTTTCTAATGAAAGATTGACTATTTTTTTGAAAATGTTGATCGCTTTTTTTAAAAAAAAAACTATTTAGTACTTTATTTTTTGTCACTTTTTGTCTATCACCGGAGGTGATTCGTCCTATATTCTGAGTAGTTATTTCTCTATTTTTAAGAGAGAGTCTATCAGGAACCGGAACTTGTTGATTTTGTCTTAACAAGCTTCTCGCTAATACTATAGACTTTTTGACTTTTTTATGTACAAGTTTTATCTCCAAATGATAAAGCGAAGATTGAATCATTTGGGACTGTTTATAAAAACTCGTTGTACTGTAAAAATTTTGAAGATAATTTTTAAAAAGAAGGTATTTTAAATGTGTAGACTGAAAACCTTCAACTCCCCTTTTTAGATTTTTAAAAATTGAATAATTCTGTAGCATAGAAGTACCTCGACCTTTTTCTAGGGGATTTTCTTTATTCCATTGGAAGTGTAAACCTTTTTTTCTAAAATCTAAACGTTTTTTTTTACGTTTATAATATCGTAATCTATAAAAGTTTGAAAGTGCTTTTCTCGATTTTAATGGACTACAAAAAAACACAAAGATTTGTATTTTTTTTTGTGAGTTTTGAATAAAAAATCGACCTGTTGGGTATTGTAGTTGTTTTAATATTGAATTTAAATATTTTTGAATTTTTAAATCTTGACTAATTAAATCTGCATAAAAATAATCATTGTACCAACAAGAATCAAAATAACGGTTGGTGTTTTGTAATCGTAATGATATTGGATTTATTTTTTGTCCCATTGTTTTTATTTTTTTAACACGAGTTCATACTATTCGAACGAAGATTAGGAAAACACACTCTGTAAAGATGACTGAAAACTATTTGAATAAGGACAAATCTACCATCTTTGATGGTAGATTGACAAATAATTTTCCATTCACTTTCAAAGAAAGTGAAAAAATTGATTGATTCGAATATTCTCAACTTAGAAAATAGGGTTGATCACCATTCACTTTCTCCAGATATTGAAAGTGAAAGTGATGGGTTGATTCTCTTCAACGGGGTCACTTTTGGTGACTCCAAAAGAAGAAGATAATATGGATAAATTTGGAGTCACTTTCGGGTTGATCACCATCTTTGATGGTGATTTATTACCTTCGGTGACCCCGACGGGGACCCAGTTTTTAGATTGGTAAAGTTCACTGAAGGTTATCGATCAACCTTTTATGCAGAGTATGTTTTGGCTTTTTTTTAGAAATTACCAGCTAGATTTTTTAACACCGGCTACTAGTCCTTGACTCGCTAAATTTCTCAAAGAGATTCTTGAAAGTTTGCAAAATCTAAAAACGGCTCTTCCACGGCCTGTTAGTATACATCGATTTCTGCTTCGAATTTTGGAACTATTACGTGGTAAATTATTCAATCTATCGATATATATATTTTTTATTTCTTTTGGTATAGAAAAATCCTTAATTAAGGATTTATATTGTAATCTTTTTAATTCATGTTTATATATAGATATTCGACGATTTTTATCTCGTTGTATGTAATTTGTCATGATATTGTTATAAAAATATTAGGCCCGATTATATATTCTAATTTCTGTTTTGGGGCTTGCCATTCACTTTGAAAGAAAGTGAAGGATCACCGAAGGTGACCCCTTTGGTGATCAACCCGAAGGCGCTTCGCGCTTCGGTCGCCGAAGGCGACCCGAAGGTGATCCACAAAGAGTTCTAACCTCTTGGTAAGTAACCTTCACTTTCAAAGAAAGTGAAGGTTACTTATGTTGATCCTCTTCGGTGACCAAGGCCGCTTCGCGGCTTGGGGCGAAGCCCCCAAGGGGTTTGGTAAATCACCATCAACTTGTTGGGGGGGTTACCGATCACCATCAAAGATGGTGATTTACCGAAGTCACCAAAGGTGACCCTGGAGCAAAGCCCCAAAGAGACGCGAAGCGTATTTTCACTTTCTTTGAAAGTAAAACACGGTGATCAAACCCTAATGTTAAGTTGATCACCTTCGAAGGTCACCGAAGGCGACCCGAAGATAGTGATAACCAAAAGTTAAGCGGTTACTTTTTCAGCACTCGAAGGAGGAAGTGTATCTTTTATACATGGAAGTTCTTCAAATGTATGGTATGCTGGTGGTGAGCCTACCATCCATTCTAACGTAGGAGCAATTCCTGGAGTCGTTTCCCAAGGATTTCGAGGACATTTTTCATCACTAGTTAGAGTTGAATAAACTACATAAAAAAAGAAAACTGCACCTAGAACTGAAAGGTAACTACCATATGAAGCAATAGCGTTCCAACCCGCAAAGGCATCAGGATAATCTGGAATTCGACGTGGCATTCCAGCTAGTCCTAAAAAATGCATAGGAAAAAATGTAATATTTACACCTAAGAAAAAAATCCAAAAGTGGATTTGACCTAATGTTTCAGGATATTGTAACCCTGAAATTTTTCCAATCCAATAATAATAACCTGCGAAAAGTGCAAACACAGCACCCATAGACAATACATAGTGAAAGTGAGCTACTACATAGTAAGTATCATGAAGAGCAATATCTAAACCTGAATTCGCAAGTACAACACCAGTTAATCCACCAACTGTAAATAAAAAAATAAACCCGACTGCAAATAACATCGGTGTCTTAAATTCAATACTTCCACCCCACATTGTTGCAATCCAACTAAAAATTTTTATTCCAGTCGGAACCGCAATAATCATTGTTGCTGCAGTAAAATACGCACGCGTGTCAATATCTAAACCTACGGTATACATGTGGTGGGCCCAAACAATAAAACCGAGAATACCTATACTCATCATTGCATATACCATACCTAAATAGCCGAAAATTGGTTTTTTTGAAAAAGTTGAAATTACATGACTAATAATCCCAAACCCAGGAAGAATTAAGATATACACTTCTGGATGCCCAAAAAACCAGAAAAGATGCTGATATAAAACAGGGTCTCCTCCGCCGGCTGGATCAAAAAATGTAGTATTAAAATTACGGTCCGTCAAAAGCATCGTAATAGCACCAGCTAGTACAGGTAATGATAGTAACAATAAAAACGCTGTAATTAATACAGACCAGACAAATAAAGGAAGTCTATGCATTGTCATTCCAGGACCACGCATATTAAAGATTGTTGTAATAAAATTGATAGCACCTAAAAGGCTACTTACACCAGAAAGATGAAGACTAAATATAGCTAAATCTACAGATCCCCCTGAGTGACTTGCAACACTACTTAGTGGTGGATACACTGTCCATCCTGTACCAGCTCCAACCTCTACAAGGGCAGAACTTAATAATAGTAAAAGAGATGGCGGCAATAACCAGAAACTAATATTGTTCAAACGAGGAAACGCCATATCGGGTGCTCCAATTAAGATAGGAACAAACCAATTACCAAATCCACCGATTAAAGCAGGCATAACCATAAAAAAAATCATTAAAAAAGCGTGAGCGGTAATAATAACATTATATAATTGGTGATTACCACCCGTTATTTGATTTCCTGGTTGCGCTAATTCCATACGAATAAACATAGAAAAGCATGTCCCTAAAATTCCGGAAAAAGCCCCAAAAAGTAAATATAACGTTCCAATATCTTTATGATTCGTTGAAAATAACCATCTATTGATCATAGAAACAACGCGAGTTAATTTTTTCCGTATGATTCCTTTGCGGGTCACCGAAGGGGTGTTGAACTCCGTTCAACCCAGTCGGGGGCCGCAGGCGACCCCAAGGGGACTC
>JAUBNU010088433.1:0-15139 GCA_032353855.1 Desmognathus kanawha | reverse complement strand
GGCGCCGCGGCTTTAGGCGCTGACGTGGAGTCAGCGCGGCGCTGGTGTGAGACCAGGCGCAGATGAATGAAGAGAGAGACCAGATCGAAGACATCTGGTACCAACCCAGTAACTGTTTACTAGGCGTAGAGCAAGACGAGTCCCTGCTTGCACGACTGCGTAGTGAGGGTAGCCTCAACCATTGCAGTGTCAGCTTTCCCCGGTTGCTTCCAGACCCCCGCGAGGTCACGTTCTGCACAGTAACCAACGAGCTAGGCACTGTTACTTCAGTCGACAAGCCCTTCTGCTACCGAACCCACATTGGCAACGCTCACGGTCGCCCAGTAGTAGACCCAGAGGAGTTCGTTTACCCCGTGCCGCTGGTTGACTTATCCACATCAAACCCTACCTCACGCGAGATCAGGGAGCACAGGATCTCAGGTCGGACGGTTTTTGACGCCCCTGTCGCCAACGCCACAGTGCAAGGCCAGCGTGATCGCCAGAACACCTTGGGCGTACCCTGGAGCCATCTTGTGGGCTTTCAACCGGTGGAGATCGTCGCTGAGGCACGCATCATCTCCGAAGCAAGGTACAGTCGGGAGTTCGGCTCTCACTGCGAGACCCCTCTAGAGGTTAGAGCAGAGCGGTGCAGGATTTCTAAGGACGTTTCCAAGTTTTACTGCACGTCTGAACTAATCAATAGCGAGGCCATTAGCCGAGGGCTGCCGGGGTGCTCGACTGAGGAGGAGTGTGTCCAGAACCCTAGCCTCTGTGTCTGCTGCTTCCGCCGCATCATTGTCGTTCGGCTCGCAGACAAGTCAGACCTGCCCGAAGACAGCGAGCGGCTAGGCCACCTGTACACGCACCTCGACCGCTGCGTACGGCATTTGTGCCCTCCTTCTCGCGAGAACTGCTTCGTCCCCGACTTCAGCCGGCTCAACCTCGAACCGTCATCGGAGGCGCCGTTCACGCAACCCTTCAACCCGGTGCTGAACGAGGAGGAGAAGGAGGTCTACCGCCGCAGCATGGGACTGAACGAAGGTTGAGGGAGTGCTCTGTACCCTAGCCACCTCTTGAAGATCGAGGTAGTGCTCTGTACCCTAGCCACCTCTTGAAGATCGAGGCAGTGCCCTGGACCCTGGCCACCTCTCGAAGACCGAGGCAGTGCTCTGGACCTTAGCCACCTCTCAGCTCTCAGATTGCTGTTAGAAGTCGTTTCTTTCCCCTGGTTGGAGTTTGTGCCGATTCAGTGAGGGCGTCGATTCATTCAGAGCTAGGGTTTTCAGAGTCCGTCTCGGAGACAGCTTACGTGTCCCCGCAGTCATGAAACCCTAGCAACGTCCGTTCCCCTTTAACTCCGACATGACGGGCGCGGAGCGTCGCGCCATTTGTAACGATGACTTCTAAACAAGAGCTGAATCGTGAGCTTGATTTTAACTTAGACTCAGTAGATCCGGCCGCCGTTGGGCTTCGCCCCTTGCCTGAATCCTCGAAGGAGGATCAGATCTCCTGCACTTACAACGGGAGCGATCAGGCTACTAAGGGTTCCGGCGAGGGAGAACCCGAAGTAGTGAGCCAGCCAACGGCTGCAGTGCCGGTAGATCAGACCAAACAGACAGCAGCCCTGGCGCAGGCTCGCGAACCCATCACATGGAACCCTCAGCTAGCGGGGGTAGCACCGCCGGTGGCGGCGGAGCAGCCGCGGGTCCCTGGGGGCCCTGGGCCATCATCCCGTCAGCACCAGCAACAGGAGGCCACACGCCCGGTGGCCACGGCGACACGGGACATCAGCATGAATACAACCCAGACGGGTCCCCCAGGTCCTACGAGATCATTGCACAAGCGATCCCGCAGAATGCCGAACCAATCGCAGCAGCAGCACGAGAGGCGCTCCTGCACGCCGCCGCCCAAGCAGTACGATTCGCTGAGCTTCAACGAGTTCTGGGTGGAGTGCAAGCGGCGTACCCCCAAATCTTCAGTCAACCACAGGGGCCCGTTTTTGTTCCTGCGCCAAACCCTTGGCATCACGCACAACAAGACGGCCCTGGACCTGCTGAACAGATGGGAAATGGCGGAGAACACGCTGGACCAGCTCAGGCGCCAGCTGGACCGAGAGATCAGCCGCAGCCGCGACTTGGAGCGGCAGCTGCGGGAGGAGGTGAAGCGTCGTCGGGAAGCCGAGGAGCACAACAGGGACCTGCGCCAAGACACCCGGGCAGCTACTCGGGAGTCCAAGGACACGGACAAGCTGCTCATTCGTACGCTGGTGCGGCTGGCGGACATGGGGCAGGAGGACCACCGCCGCGTCGGCCGCCTGGCGGACCAGACTATGGAGGACCGGGAGGCGACGATGGGCCGGACCCGAACTGGCGTGGGGGCCCGTTCGACGGCGCGCAAGGCAGACGAAGATTAGGTGAGGGTGACTGGGGTCGAGACCCCCGCAAGACGATCTCTGACAAGTTCCTGCCTAAGTTCCCTGGTCGGTCGCATGCGGATCAGCTGGTGTTCTTCAACAAGCTGGATGACGTCCAGTTTGTGCATGACTGCTCGGGTGAACAGATCATTGGGCAGGTTGTGCTTAGGATGCCTGACCCGAAGTACATCTGGTGGCACACGCATGGGAAGCAGCGGTGGCGGTCGCTTGTGGGTGAGGGCATGTCAGCCCTTGAGGCCTTCAAAACGGTCGTCTTAGAAGAGTTTAGAGACGTCCACGGGCCAGAGCAGGCTCGCATGAAGTTTTACGCGATCCGGCAGAACAACACCAGCACGGTGTCAGAGTATAAGTCCTACTTCGACGGCCTCGCTGCCCTGCTGCCACAGGAGGACCGGGGCCATGCGGACCAGCACCTGGCCATCTTCCGCAGGGGCTTGCTGCCTGACCTTCGGAAGCTCATGGGCGACCGCGACTACCTTACGCTGGAGGAGTGCTTCCAGCATGCGCTGCGTGTGGAGACGGTGCTGGAGGAGATCAACGGGCGCAGCCGGCTGGTCTACTACAGTTCGGGCCGCCCTTACCCTAGCCGGTCCGGCGGGCCCAGACCAGGCCGGCCACGTAGCGAGCGCGGCGACACTGATGCCATGGACCTTGGCCGCACGGAGGCCGAGGACGAGTACAGCGGCAGCGAGCCTGATGATGACAGCGCAGCAGACAGTGACGACGCCGGTGATGCATCGCTGGCAAGGACCGCTGCTGAGTCAGGACGCGGCGGCGCCCGGGGCAGAGGCAACGGGCGCGGCCGTGACCGCGGCGCTCGTGATGTGTCCAAGGTGCGGTGCTACAGCTGTGGCAAGCTGGGCCACTACGCCAACGCCTGCCCTTCGGGAAAGGCGGAGGCTCCCGCTGCGGACCGGGACCGGTAGCAGCCGACCCCGGTTGGTCGGTCGCCAGAGCGCCTGCCGCAATCGGTGCGGCGGCAGCGCGGGCTCTCGCGGCGGGGGTGGCCCGCACCAGCCAGCCATTAGGGTTGGCACCGTCAGCCTTCGAGCCGCTGCGAGGAGCCGGCTTGGTTGCTGATGATGTGGGAGCAGAGCAGGGTGGCTCTGTAGGACAAGACGCGCCGGCCGCCAGCACAGTCACATCCCAGAGTACTAGTTTAGAAGCTGTGCGGACCGGCAGGCAGCAGCAAGGGGCTGCAGCCAGCAAGACTGCTAAGCATGGCAGCCAGCAGGTGACAGTCGGCAGTGCACCTGCTGCAGGGGCCAGCACTTCAGGTGCTCCCCCTGGACATGGGGAGGGGCAGGGTGCCCCTACACAACAAGATGGAGCAGCAGCCAGTGCCAACCCACCACCCGCCGGTGCCAGCAGTGGTGTGAAGGCAAAGCAATCTGCAAGGAGGAAGTCTGCCAAGAAGGGCAGCCAGCAGCAGCCAGCCAATGGCCCTGCTGCCAAGGCTAGCACACCAGGTGCAGCCTCACCAGCTGGCGTAGAGGGTGAAAGCCCCGCCAAGCGTGATGACAGGAGGGTACACTTTGCAGTAGACGTGGATGATTACCAGTTTCGCCCTGCGTTCTTTTCTGACCTGAATGCTGAGTACGGTCCTTTTACTGTGGACCTCTGTGCAGATGTTGAGGGTAGCAATGCCCACTGCCCAGTGTTTTACTCCAAAGACAACCCTGCCCAGCTTGCAAACCTGCGCGGGCAGCGTGTGTTTTGTAATGGTCCTTTTACAGCAAAACAACATGACGGTCCAGATGCAGGCAGCGTGTACGCAGCAATCATTAGCAACTACCTCAAGTGCAAAGCTGATGACCCAACTACCAGTGGAGTGTTTGTGGTACCTGACTGGGCGCAGGCGGATTTCCACCGCCTGCTAGCGGGCATGCGGCTTGTCCGTTACTACCCTAGGGGAATGCAGCTCTTTACAGCGCCCCCTAAACCTGGGTCTGACCAGCGGACCAAGGTGGGCCCCGTCAGGTGGCCTGTGTGTGTGTACTGGGACGCTCCGGCGTCCAACCCCAGCACCCAGCATCCATGCTCTGTGCCTGACGACACAGGGCCAGAAGCCCCAGAGGCTGGCAGGAGGCCGGCCGCCCCATCCGGACACAGTCGTGAGCGGACGGCTGTGGGGGTCAGTGAAACCCTCCCTGTGTGGGAGAAGGTGGCATGGGCAAATGGCACGCCTAGGCGAGCGAGTCCTAGGGTGGCCATTGGTAGTTTGAGAGCTGTTCCCAAGGAGGTGGAGGCAGCTAGCTGCGCGAGGGCGCGCGGGTACCAGGAGGGGGGGGTGAAAGGCTCCCCCAGTGCCCACTCAACTGCCAACCCTAACGCCACGGGCATGACGCTCCGAGGACGCGTCAATGGAGCTGAGGTAGAGGTCTTTTTGGACACTGGGGCAGAAGGGAAGCTAGGCAACTTCATGTCAGCTGCCCTTTTTCGTCAGCTAGGGCTCACTTGTGACTCTAGCAGTGCACCCAAGCTGAGGACAGCAACTGGGCAGGTGACGACCTGCCTGGGCACTGTGACGGTGCAGCTAGTCCTTGGTGCGGTCAACAATACATGGAGTCAGGAGGTCAGGTTCACAGTGGCAGAGTTGTCACAAGGAACTGACCTGATCCTGGGGGTACCCTGGTTCCTGCAGTGGAACCCGTGGATGGACTGGCACAACAACCAGGTGACCCTCAAGGCAGACCCCAACTTTGTGTTTGAGGCCTACCCCAGGTGTGCCAAAGGCAGTAATGCCAAGCGCAGGCAGACCGGCCAACCTGGTGGTGGTGGGCCTGGTGCTGGTGGGCACACCCCTAGCCCCAGGGCTACAACAGGGAACACCAGCACAGGAGGCAGGGTAGAGCTGCGGCAGCTCTCGTGTGACCAGTTTGTGCAAGAGTTTGCCAATGAGATGCCTGAGGAAGCGTTCCTGTTCTTCATTAGGCGGGATGATGACTTGGCTGACAGGGTTGGAGTAGAGACTCGCCCTAGTCACCTACCACAGGACGTGGACCCCAGGGTTAGAGCCTTGCTGGAGGAGTTCAAGGAGGTCTTCCCAGCACGCTTACCTGAGGGAGAGCCAAAGCATCCCTTTAGGCATCGCATCAAGCTCCAGCCTGGTTCGGAGCCGTACGTGCGGTACCCCTACCGGCTGAGTAAACCCGAGATGGAGGAAGCCGAGAACCAGATCAAGGACCTGCTCTCCAGCGGCCGGATTAGTGTGTCGTCGTCCCCATGGGGTGCTCCAATTCTCTTCGCTCGTAAGAAGGACGGCGGGCTGCGCATGTGCGTGGACTACCGTGCCCTCAACAAGCTGACGGAGAAGAACAAGTACCCGCTGCCGCGGATTGACGACCTGCTGGACCGGCTGCGCAGCGCTAACTTCTTTACGTCGCTGGACCTCGCCTCCGGGTTTTGGCAAATCCCGATGGCTGAGGAGGATCGTGCTAAAACGGCTTTCCTGTCGCCCGTCGGGCAGTTTGAGTGGAACGTCATGCCGTTTGGGCTCTGCAACGCCCCTAGCACCTTCCAAGCGATGATGGACACAGTGTTGCGTGGCTACGCAGGAAAGTTCGCTGTTGTTTACATGGACGATGTCCTGATCTTCAGCGATAATGTAGAGGAGCATTTGGAACATCTAAGGCTGGTGTTCGATCGGCTGCGGCAGTACAGTCTTTTCTGCCGTCCCCACAAGTGCTCGTTCCTGCGTACGGAGGTCAAGTTCTTAGGGTTTTTGGTTGGAGAGGGCCGGCAGAAGGTCGACCCTGAGACCACCCGGGCCGTGCAAGACTGGCCGGTCCCTCAGAACCACACCCACGTGCGACAGTTCATGGGTTTGGTTAACCACTGCCGCAAGTACATCAGGGGTTTGGCGTCCATCGCCTTGCCTCTGACCAAGCTGCAGTCGGACAAGGAGGAGTTCGTTTGGAGCAAGGAGGCGCAGGCTGCTTTCGACACTCTCAAGGCAGCTCTTTGCAGCTCTCCTGTGCTGCGCCTGTACGATCCGGACAAGCCAATCCGGGTCGTGACCGATGCCTCGGACTGGGCAGTCGGTGCAGTGCTGCTGCAGGATTTTGGAGAAGGCTGGCAACCAGTGGCTTACGACAGCCAGAAGCTGAAGCCAGCCGAGACGAGGTACAGCACCTACGACCGGGAGCTGTACGCCATCTTACGGGCGTTGCGACACTGGCGATGCTACCTATCACTACGGGAAAGCCTTGGGCACCGGGCGGCGGCGGACGGGGGCCGGACGGAGGGCCGGACCGGCCTGACGTCACGCCCTTGTCCGGGTTCGTTCGGCCCGCGCTCGGCCCGCGTCCGGCCCCCGTCCGGGTTCGCCGGACGAGGGCGGACGGGGGCCGGACGCGGGGCGGACGGGGGGCTGAACAAAGAGCCGGATGTGGAGCCGGACGGGGTCTGACGGACATGGACGCTAGATGGAAACGGGATGGACGTGCGTTGGAAGTGGGTCGGAAGACGGTCTGAAGGGGGTCTGAAACCAGCAAATTTCTATTTCCTTAGGCCACTTTTGACGTGGCTGCCCAGCCCCCGGGGAGGGCTGCCAGATGCTTGCTGGTACCTAGAAATCTCGGAGGTTCATCAATGTTTACACGAATATTGATATCAAAGCGAAAGGAGCGATAAAAAGCAAACGATATTTGTGCATGCACAGTGCACAAGCACACACAGGCGCTTGCAACACCTCTAAACCTGCCCGGCATGCAGCACATACCAGTACCGAGCTCGAGCTCGAGGGCAGGCGGAAAAAAGTGAAGGCCAGCTGAGATGCAAGCCTGCCCGCGCCTTGTAGAAATAAATGGCGCGTTGGGCCCACCACAGGAAAGTGCATCTAGCTAGCTGGCATGAGAAATCAAAAGCAATAGCGACGTGCCAAACATATACGTCGGCCACTGTCAGGGGGTTGAGTCAAAATGAGCATTCATGCAATTTATTCAATGCGATAAAAAATGAACTCAGTGCAAGCGAACGGGGATTGACTTAGATGCGGCTGTGACACATGTGCGTAGCATACTGCACACATGAGGCACAGAAGCGTGCAAGTACAAATGAAGACTGCGCGAATCCTGAAACAAATTGGGGGAGAAGAAGGTAAACAAATTGGTATGAAATGGCAAATGAAACTGAAGCTGTACATGTAGCCATAGCAAGCATCAGCCGCCCTAGGCCTTAGCATTCCTGCCCCTGTTGGTCGGTGCACCACGTGGCTTCTTTGCCGCTGCTGCCGCTGGCTTCGCAGTGGCAGCAGCTGCTGCGTTGCAGCGGTGCTTGGTTGGGGGCGACATGGATGCCTGCGTTGTGTAGGGAGAAACATGCCACGGTGAGTGGAGGTGATCAACGGTCATCTACGGGAGGGGAGGGATAGGGTTGTTTTCATTAAACCCTAAGCAGGAGGCAAAAGCACACCATGGTGAATGGCCATTCATGTTATGTCCTCAACCATGCCCCCGACTCAAGCGCAAAATGGCGCCGGCAGCTGAGCACGTCCGCCGCCGGCCAGCACACCTGCTCAGCCTCGGCCGGTAGCTCTGCTGCCCTCTTCTCTGCTGCCCTCTGCCTGGCAGCCTCGGCCCAGGCCACCTTCCGCTCGGCCGTTACCGCTGCGGCTGCTGCAGCAATGCGGCCCACCCTGTTGGGTGGCTGGTGTGGGGGGTTAACATGATAGTGTCAGGGGTTGCAACCTGGGGTTCATCTGTTTGGCTGAAAACGCAGAAATGGCTTCATTGGACATGGCCGAGTGCAATGACCAGCAGCAGCATAGGGTGTTGATGGGGCTGCAGTAGGGACGGAAGGAAGGCAGGGAGCTGGGTCGAAGGTGCCGTCCATGGGAACCCCGTGTCTTTGCGCCCCATAGGCAAAGCAGACAGCGTGAACATCGCCTTACCTTGGGCACCTGTGCAGGCTCCCCGCCGACGGCATCATCGTCATCATCTTCTCCCGGGCTGCTGCTGCCTCCGTCCTCGTCTTCCCCAGCGCTGCTGCTCCCACTTCCATCGGAATCCTCCACGCTGCTGGCGCTCCGGCCGCTCAGCACTTGCCCATGCCCGTCCTCATCGTCAGCGAAAACCTGCGGGGTGGTGCAGAGCGCGGAGGGGGTGGGGGCCAGCTGAGGCAGTGGTTGGGTAGAGCAGGGGTTGAAAGCCTACCGTGGCTACACCGTTGGCTGCACTGAGCACAAGCATTGCTGTATGCATGCACAGTGCAGGGGGGCGGTCGACAAATAGCTGCGTGTCTTCAGGTGGGCCCCTGGGGTCTTACATGCAACTATGCTGGCCTTGGAACCCCCCCTTCACACACACACACACACACACCACGCCGTAACACACGCACTCACCATCCAGGTATGCGGCACTCACTGAGTTGTTTGCGGCTGTCGTGCGTGGGCGGCCATTGCTGCCGCCGGCGCTCTTGCTGTTGCCGCCGCGGTCCCTGGCCGCCTGGACATGTTGCAAGGAACGGCAGGGTGATTGGTCAGTGATTTGGCTATGGCTGGTCTTGCAATGTGCCGGCAGAGATACCAGTACAAGTACAGATTCCTTTCCCCAGCGGAGCAAGCACCATGTTGTTTTGGGTGGTTGATGTGCGTGTTAGTTGCAGGTGCACCAATTACTACGGTCTGGAACATTGACCGTGCCATTGACTGGGCAGTTGAAGAAGGTGTTGACAATGCAAGCCACCGTGGATAAGTACGTGCATCAACCCGCTTATTGATGTGAAGTGCCCTTGCTGCAGGTCATTCACAGGTGGAAGGATTGCACTTTCTTGTCAAGTATGATGTTTGCAAAGGTAGGTTGTTTGCAATATTTGCAGTAGGACGACAGACTGGATTGAGCTGCACTCGCTGTGCGCAAGGGGTGCGGTACTGCAGGCTGCAGGTTTCACGTGCTGTGCAAGGGGCGGGGTAGCAAACTGCTGCTCCAAGTGGCGGGGCGGCGGTGGTCTTTGGGATGGCCACGTGACAGCACAAGGCGTGGCGGGCCCACAGCCCCTTAACGCGTACCGCGGTGGGCTTGATGATGTGGTGTGTGTAGTTGAAGCGGTCAGCCTCTTTCACCTTGCCTGCGATGAGTTTGCACAGGTGCCATTGGGACAAGGGTTGGGGGCCGGTATCGGTGTGCATATGTGTGTGAGGGGCAGTGGGCGGCAGGGCATTGGCGGCATGCGCAATCGTGCACGTATGTGCAAATGGTTGATGCAGCGTTAAGTGGGTGGGGTGGGTGGGGAGGGGTGTGTGTGTGTGTGTGGGGTGGGGGGGGTGAAGGCGGGTGAAGGGGTGGGGGGGGGTGGGGGGGTGAGGGGGGCGCAAGGGCAGGCGTGGAGGATGCGTGCTGCCCAAGCTTTCGGCAGCCTGGAAAAGATCGAGTGCTCGATTCAAGCAGTCAGCTGGGGAGCTCAGTTGAAGCTTGTGCGCACAGCTGGGCAATTGTGGACGCCACTGGGGAGCTTCAGGTGCACTTGGTGTTATTCCTCCCGCCCAAGCACCTTCTGTGATCTCAACCAGCTCTCTCCACTCCATGGTGGTCCGCCGCTCTGCAGCTCCGCTCGCCTCACTCTGGTACTTCGCTGATGATTTCTGTTTGTGGAGGTGCGGCCTCTTCTCAGTCCTCCGTCACTGTCATACCTCCCCCGCCGTCACCCCTCCCCCATGCACCCATGCGCGTTGCTGGAGAACCCACCTACCCCACACCCCACAGCTCTTGCTCGGCGGATCCAGCCCTTGCATATATGCTGGAGGACAGTACAGAAGTGCGGATTGCTGCTCGCGCTACCGCACGCAGCACGTAAACATGGTGGCGAGGGCAACATTGACCCACCCCTCCCCCATGCTAAGCGCTGTCGGAGAACCCACCTACCACACACCCCACGCCTCTCGTTTAGCAGCTGCAGCCCTTGCATATATGATGGATAACAGTATGCATGGGCCGCCCACTGCCGCCGCTTCAGCATGCAGCGCATGCACGTGGTGGCGATGGCAAACACAGACCCACCCCAACCCGTACAATTTCAAAACCCTTTGCCGGGAGCCCAGGGTACAGAGCGCCTCAACGCCTACTTCGCCCAAGTAAAGTGAGTATAAAGGGCATCTACGTGCAGTGCACAGCAAGCTTACACAGCACAGAAAACCCCCCGGGACCTCTGCTGCCATATTCCCCTACTGCCACCACCCGACATGCAAGCTTTGCCTGGACTGCACAGCGTCCAATTTACCTCGAGGTTGATTACACACATTCTGTGCAAGGTCATTCTCACGTTGTTAAGCGTCTAGGTTGTGATCACAGAGCAGAACGCATAACCTTTTACCGGTCTGCCGCCGGTAACTGCATCGCGTGGCCCCCCCAAACCCGCGTTTGCGATTGCTGCCTTAGCTCGTTCAATACAACCGATGGGCGATGTGAACATACTTGCGTGGCTTAAATACCTACTTCAAGAGCCGCGCTGACAATATGATTGGCGCTTGCCCGCGTTGAGGTCGCTTAACGTCTGCCTCCGCTCATGCTCGTTGGAACCGAGTGCTGAGCGCCGGATATGAGGAAGGAGCAAGGCTGCGCTGCATCCTGCTTGGTAGCTATCTGATGTTTTCTGACGCTGCTCGATCTGTCGCCCACCTGCTCGGTACAAACACCATCCCAAGCATTGAGCACGGACGCCGGCCTGGTTGACTCCGGCTGCGAATGCTGATCTTTCTGTTAAAAGCGGGACCGGCCGACGATCCAGAAGAAAGAAAGGAAATTGACGTTTTGAACAGTTTAATCTGAAGTTGTGAGGCAAGATGCGGCCTGGTTTTGCGGGAGCAACGCAACGTTGTTTGGGGGTGAGCCTCTAGTTGCATATCACAACACGGGCAACGGGCCTGCCCCATTCAGTCGACAAAAGATCCGTTCTTAAAGATAGTGCTGGTGAGGGATCTGGTCGATGTGTTACTTATGCGTTGAGTGGGTTGGCCGCAGCAACTTATGCACCTTGAGGACCCTCCTAGTGAGGACCAACAGGGGGCAGACCAACAGGGGCAGACCATCGCGTGGGGCCCCGCATTCGGGTGAGGCTGCAGAGCTGCAGAGTGCAGCCCATGGCAGGGCTAGCCCTATAGGGACCGAAGCCAACAATCCCTTACAAGGCTAGCATCTTTGCAAGATGATACGCCTCCTTTGTTTCATCGCATATGCAAGTATGACACCCACGCAAGGCGGCGGGCATGCAACGCGAAAGCAAGGGGGGCAGGGCACCGGGGGTTGTACTGAAGGGAAGCGAAGCCAACCTGTGGAAAAGCAGCGAAGATCGGAGCATACGGAAGATCCTCAGTAATAAAGAAGCGTCCAAAGAAGCGAGGAACAAAAGGAGACCCCGTGCGCCACATATGGCAAAGCAATTTCTCGAAAAGGCTGTCCAGCCGACGTTGCCAAATATCCTTAAGCGCTCCGAATCGCGTCAACGCCAACCACCACAGAAACCCTGTAAACGCCAACCACCACCGAAACCCTGTAGGGTTTCCGAACAAACACTATATAATGCTAATAATAATAGGAAACGGAGGAAAATGTGCTAGGCTAAAGGCCTAGCAGGCGGGCTCTAGCGAGTTCCCCACCCAGGAAGAAACACAGGAAATGTGGAAGGCTCGGAAGGGAACAGAAAATTAATCACTGCTGCCGCCAAGTCGGAGGCCGGGCAGTGCGCACGCCACTGCGACGCAGGGACCTAAAAATATCACGGCGCAGAGCACGTGGGCCGCCACTGGACGGGAAAATGTGGGGATGGTAGCGGACCAAGCGGGTCAGTGACCCACAAAGACGGGAAACTGAATAACCCTTGCCTATCAAAGCCAAAACCAAAGATGCAACCTGTGCAACAAAGTCCTTGCGATTCAAGATAATCCTAGAAAAACGGACAAACTGCGACCTCAGTATCCCATACTTGCAAAGGGAGCTGAGCCTGGATGATATATGAGGAAACCGAACAATGCGCACATGCCGGTACGGGGCTGTCTTGCGCTTATCAAAAAGGCTAGTGGTAAGGGACCCTACGGGAGAAAGGAAAGAGGCCGTGAGAGCAGGGGAAACGTTCATGTCGAGGAAATGTACCGACGGGCCACTCTGCGCCAATTGCAAGTCCAGGACACATGGGTAAATTCCGCGTAGGCCCGAATGGTGCACAAATGCACCGTCGCAATACAGAAAGTCCGAAATTAGGGGGTTGGTGGCACTGAACAAATCGTCAACAAACCGTTTGGTAAAACGAAAAGAGAACAAAAGTTCGCGAGCAAAAACCGCATCCGAAATGAGGACATTATCGGCGGTAGCACGATCCACCAACTGCCGGATAAATTGCAATTCATATGTTAGCAAAAAGAAATTTGCAACATACACGGCACAATTAGTCCCCATGGGAATACCCAAGGTCTGCCTAAACAGACGCCCGCCAACCTCAAAGTATGAATGATCTATCAAATACCCAAAAACGCGATTAAAATCATCGATGTCAAACACCCTATAAACATGCTTATCCTTCTTGCCCTGGAATCCGGGTTGCGCCCACCCGTGAGAAGCCAGGGCAGCGGCAGAGAGCCACTTCGCGGGTCGTTGGTACCGGCCCGCCGTGGGCGCAAAAATAACGACCGCAACGGCGTTGTGGAAAGAGAAACACTCAGCCACCAACTCGCCCAAACGGCACTTTAACGCCGCATGTTGAAGGTTAGTGTAGAGGCGAGCAAAATCAAAAGTTTTAAGCAGCCAGGTGGTGGAAGAGTGGGCCGCTGCACTATGGCTGCTATTGAAAGCGCCGAGAAATGGAATAAATGCCTCTGAGTTCCTCAAAACCCAGGAGGACTGCATGGGGTTGGCGTCTATAAACTCGTGTGGAAAAGAAGCGTTCCAAACGGCATTGACGGTAGGTTCAATGCCGCGGAAGAAATATGTAAGCCAAAGAGAGAGGGGGGCAGTGGGTGCATGCTTGGAGCAAACCAAAAACCGCTCCTGAATAGGTTGTTTGTGTAGCTTGGCAATGGCGGCGTAATAAGGTATTTTGTCATACTTGTCGCGGCGACCCAGGTGCAGGTTGGAGGCTTGAACAAATGAAGTGGCATGGGGCAAAACTTGATAAATTGATTGTGACGTTTGTAATTGATAAACCGACGCGTTGTCCAAATCATCAAGAAGCGCGGTAACGTAGCACTTCTTGCAATACGCAACAAAAGTTGTTGCACCCTTGTCCATGTAAGTTATAACCCATGATTTGTGGACCTCCTTGAGGGCCACCCGATCCGATGCCGTAAAAATAGCCGCGCCCGAGAAATCCTCCCCCGGGGCGGCGCTGCAAGAGCCAAGCGGGATGTTGTGCACGGCCGCATTGATGTGGGCGGAGACCGTCACGCCCCACGCCTGCATGCAACCAGGGCGCCCCATCCTGCCTTCCACGCGTGCGCAATAATCCAAAACCGCCGCGTTTAAGTGGGAAATAACCATTGCGCCATCATCAGCCGTGAAGGTCGGGGGTAAAACCGTGGAAGCGGGACGGTGCTTCGTGCCCAAGAGAAAAAGCTGCTGTAGGGAAGGAGTCGTCAAAAAACATGGGTCGGTAGTAATGACATGCCCTCGGACGGGGTCGCGAAGGTGCGCAAATTCAGGGGCACAGCAGACGCAGGTAGAGGCAGCACGGAGGCCTTGCAGCTCATCCCATCGCAGCCCGTTGACCGTGGAGGAATAATTGAAGAAAGTGGGGCCAAGGGGAGTTTCATAAGAGTGGGTGACTCGAGGCCGGGAAGGTGCGCCCGGGGGTAGGAGAGCGGTGCACTGGGGATGGTCAAATATTCGTTGCCAAGGAATGCGGTTCAAGAACGGGGAGACAAAGTGGGAGAGGAACATGGGCGCTTCCGGAGAGGGTGCGGCTGGAGTGGAAGATGACGCCCTTGCCCGCAACGCGACTAAAAGTGCGTCGGAGAGGCTAACGAGCATGGTGTTCGAGAAAATGGGTGCCAGTGCCCGGGCCGGGGTATATTTGGCCGAGGCAAGAAGATCGGCGAAAGTAGAAGGGGCGAGGGAAGCAATGCACTTATGCATCTTTGCCAACGTTGAAGTGTTATACCCGTGAAAAAGGCCCACGGCATCAAGAGGCTGGTCAGCCCCGTGTAACTTGGCCAAGGCAAAAACAACGCGCCTAGCGTAGTCGCGATACTCAAAAAGACGCCCCGGGAGGGATACGGGAAGTGAAGTGGAAAGTGTCGGGGAAGTGGAAGGGGAGGAAGGGGTAGATGGGGAGGAGTTCGATGTGGGTGAGTTAGGAGTGGATAGCCACTTGTTTACCTGGGATTTTGATTTTGAGCAGGGAGGCTTTACCATTAAGGGTGTCTTGGATGCCAGTGCACCATGCATTGTCCTTGAGAATTTCTGATTTGGGTGGGAGTGGGTTCTCAAGCTTTAAGGATTTTAAACAGTTTGTAAGAGTCAGAACTGGCTTTGGAAAATGCGGTCATTGAGGGAATTAGATTTTTCTTGGAATACTGCTGATTTCTAGGATTTTGCTGCAGTTGTGAACGTGACCTTTTTGAGGTCAGTGGGGTTTTTTCTCCAGGTGTGTTAAGCTGAGCGTTTGGCAAGGAGGAGCAATTTTTGCTCTGGAGTAAACCAGGTTGTTGCGATGATGGAATCATCTTTAAAGGGGTGATGTTATCTATGGCTGTGGAGAGGGTGGTGTTGAAGAAGGAGGTGAGTAAGTCTAGGTCGTTGG
>JAUBNU010077395.1:0-15178 GCA_032353855.1 Desmognathus kanawha | reverse complement strand
GGAAAAATATTTTTATGACAATGATCTGAGTTTGAAATTTGACCAAAACTAAGACCATGATCTTTTCAAGAACAGGACATAGAAAACAACAGGGATCTTATTTTGTGAAGGCGGAAAAGTTGGAGATGGTAAATGCATATTGTTACTTAGACATCATGTTACAGGCTAACCTTAAATGGAAAGAGGAACTCAAATTTTTAAGAACAAGAGTATTAGCGAATATGCATAATTTGATAAAGTTTAACTGCTATTATGGAGGGGGAAATATATCAGCTATAAAGAGGGCTTACTTAGTAAAGATAGTGCCTATACGTCTATATGGATGTGAAGTTTGGGGTGAGTCTCTGATTGAAGAGGTGGCAAAACTGGAAAGGGATTTGTGGAGGAAGATTTTAAGGTTACCTACCGGTACCTCGATGGTGGGGAGTATTCCTTGAGCGTGGTCTAATTTTGATCGAGTATAAAATTGAGAAAGAGATTTTATGTGGATGGCTTTGGGATAAAAATGACATGTATGGCGAAAATGCAGTTATCAAGAAACAGGTTGTAAAGTGGGATATATTGCTGTCAGAATTTGAATCACAGAAACAATGTAGATTATATTTAAAAAAGAGGATGTATTGTGTGGCTGAAAAAACAATGTTAAATCAAGTAGCCAAGTTGAAAACCTTCACAGGGTACGTGAAAGTTAGCCCATTTGGGAAACCGGAAGATTATCTAGAGTATAACCTGAATCAGAGTAACATAAGATATATGAAGTTTCGATTGAATATCCTCCCTATTGCTGTCCGGGTTAAACATTGGGACAAATTATTAACTGGCCAATGTAGATATTGTGACAGGGTGGAGGAAACAAGTGAACATCTGATGTTGGATTGCAATTATCTACATACGGTTAGGTAAAGATTTTTTAATACAATAGATAAACTTTGCCTGAGTGATATAGAATCTAAATTTAGGTATCTTCAATCAGGCGTGGAGGTTGGATTATGTAACCGTGTGGTTCAGTATTTAGTTCTAATATTTAAGATGATTGATATTCAGTTTTGATATAGGGCTAGGGAAATCTCCTCCTCTGTTACTCACCTATTTGTTAATCACTCATTGTCTTTTTTCTTTTCTGTATTTTAACTTAGGCATATGTTTTATGGAATTTTATATTTGTGTTGTCATGAGTATTACTCTGTACTTTGGTATTGTTATATTGTTACAGTTTTTATAAACTTTTGACAATAAAATTACAATTACATAGTAATATCAAGAAGAATAAATAACGGACCTAGGGAATGATTTATTTAAAGGTAACATTAATTATTACACTATAACCGAAGCAGTAATTCAAAGAGCAACATTTAAGATGTGGTGGCAATTTTTCCACCATGGTCAATGATGGCTATTAGAAAACTTGCAAGGTCTAATACCCTGCTGGCCGGGGAGGGGGGTCACTGCTGCTGATCACCGGCGATGGTCCATCTGCATGCGAATGACGAGAAAGGCCTGAAAGGCTGGGCCTCATGGGGGAGGGGTGGGAGACACAGCAGACACACTCTCCTTGCTGAAAATTATATTGAAACAAACAGGTTACATCCCAATGGAGCCAGCTAACAAGTGACTGTATTTATGCGCGCAATTACTCTTGTGCATATTTGTTAGGGTGATTTTCATGAAAATTAATACGGGCAATTATGAAAGAGGCAGAAAAAACGAGTTTGGAAGTATGTATTGAAACATTTTTAGCTTAACGTTTTATGCCACATTCCCATTTTCGCATGGGGTTGGTAATATGCACATTTTTATGTGCTAATTTGTAAAAGGGGATCTGTCAGAATAGTGAACAAAGGTGTTTTGTAAAACTGCCTACAAATTATTTTTATTATTTTCTTTGAAAATACCTTGTCGTATAATTTTGTCAGCATGTGTTATTTTGGGTGTTGTTAAACCACAGTCAGATGGCAGTAAGCAATAGTCAAATACAAAGCTATTTATTTGCTGAAAACTGTCCGTGAAAGTCGAGATAATGATCTGCTTTCAAAGTACAATTACTGTAAAACTAAGCATTTTTGTAAACAGATCAAGTTTTGAAGGAGAATGCAAAGAGGTAAAGTAGCAATAGCTGATATTGGACCCGCTCCGAAAAATGTATCTGGTTGCACCACTAATTCACCCTGACATTTCGCCAGAATCAAAGACCTATCTATTTGGGAAGTCATAGACAAAAGAAAATTAAGGTAGGGTGCTTTGACAGTGCCAACTGAGCGCTGCTATGTACTCACGTGTGCCAGAACCATCACTAAATACCACAGGTAAATGCCATATCATTTGTGCACGCCCCATGAACCCCAAGAAGCAGTGCTCACTTTAACTCCGCAAATGTCAAACAGTATGTAATAATGTTACAGTACTTTGAATATGAAAAAGGCATCTTGTGCCATGAGGTGTAAATAATAAGCAGACTTGTGGAATGCATCATTATTATTGTAATGGTCAATTTGTTAATAAATGCTCTCAAATATTGAAGCCCGGGAAAGAAGGGCGATGAGACCTATATATGGATCATGTGATCTTGTGAGAGAGAGAGGTGTGTTTGTGAAAGAACGAGTGACTGAAAGATGGAGTGAGGAATAATGAGAGAGGGTGAGGATCACTGGCGTAACGCAAAATGCCGGGCCCCCCTGCAGGGGCCCCAGGTGGGGCCCCCCACCATTGTCTGGTATTGCCTGAGGGATGTGGGGCCTCCCTGCACCGCAGGGGTGTACTTTACGCCCCTGGTGAGGATGAGTATAAGAGATAGATGAAGAGATAGGGCAATGAGTGTCGAGTCGTAAGGCAAGGGCGGATGCATGTGCTCTCCCCCACAATTAGAGCGATCACACCAGATCACTAGAAAACACAGTGCTTACAAAAAAGTGCTTGAAAAAAAAAGGAGCACCTCACTGGGTTGCAGTGGAATCGACCATCTACAATAGAACACCTACGTTGTTTTCATTGTAAAGACTGAATGGGCTCTTTCTCCAACTTGTACAGACTGGAGGATGGAATAGTAAATCTATTCCCCTCCAGTTAAAAAAAACAAATTGGCTCTTTTCCCCGACTTGCTCAGACTAGAGGATGGAATAATAAATATATTCCCTTCCAGTTATAAAAAAAAAAAAGAATTGATGCCTTTCCCAACTTGCTTAGACTGGAGGATGGAATAGTAAATCTATTCCATCCAGTTAATAAAAATCCAAATTGTCTCTTTCTCGGAATTGCTTAAACTGGAGGATGGAATAGCCAATCTATCCCCCTCCACTTTTTAACAAACGTTGCCGTCTTGGAAATAGTGACCTGGTGCTCATTTGGTAAGTGCACTGTTTGCGCTTATTTTTCCTGTGCACTATAACTAATGGCGGTGCACTTTAGTGTGGGCGCTCTAATTTCCAGCACCTGAATTTCTAATGGCAAAATTTCATGGAAACCAAAAACCCACCAACTGGTGGCATGTCACTGATCCAATCCCGCCTCTTTGGCACATTACACAAGAATTCAATGGCCTGATCTAGATAGCATAGGATGGCATAGGCAGGCAAGCACCCGCTCCCTCCCTCCCACTGGCTTGCAGATAGAGAGATGGCCCAGCAATCCTGGGCCATTTCTCGATCTGCAAGCCGGGGGGGGAAGGGTGGGTGGGCACGCAGGACCAACTGGACCGGGTGAGAATCGGGATACCAGACAATCCAACAAACTATGACTGCCTCTGAATGTTTTTGCCAACTCCCCCTCTCGCAGAAAAATTCCTGCAGATGCCCATGGTTGGAGTAGCGGCGCTGTGCCGGGAGGGGCTCGGTAGGCAGGCCTGCAGATTTCAGTGGAGTACTCTACTCAGTATACTTCTATAAATGATTCACCCTGTACCACGCCTAGCAACAAACAGTGAGTTATGCCTGCCTAACAGCACAATTTCCTGCTGCAAAACGAGGCTGGTTTGACACATAGGTCTCCATTTGCATTGTGTCAATAAATGATAGCGGCTAAAGGGGACGAGAGACGACACATGGCCTGTGTAGACAACACAAAATAACGTTCCAGAGGGCAAGGTAAGCCCGGGGAACCTGTCTGGCTAAAACCACAGGTTGTATGCTCACTGATGACACACAGCAATTGTGCCGGCAGGATGGAGGTGTAACTCAGCCTAGCCTCTTGTTGAGGGCCAAGGGCAGTTGGTCTCCCTAACACAGTTGGCAGCAAAAACAAAACCACAATTATTCTTGGTTGTGAAGGCAAAAGTTAGGAGAGAAGAGAACAGAACATCATAAACATTTGTCTCACCCAGATGATAAGCCTCTCTGCTTCATGTAAAACACTCAGTGGGGATCACAGCACTCGGGACCTCTGGGACCTCAGGGACCTCAGGGACTGGCAGGGGACACCACTGGCACCGGACAGGATAGGTCGGCACTCAGGATACCCTCATAGTCTGGTCAGAGAGCACCGGTCAGCTGAAAAACCCAGAAAAGAAGTCTAGCCAAAGGACGGTGCCCTCTAGGATGTAGGACACAAAGAAGTTGTGTGTAGCACTAGCTTGGTGCGGTTGTCAGACACAGGCAGTGATGGAGTGTGCACAAAATATTCTCATCTAGCTAAGAGACTCAGAGCCAGGTTAGGGAACCGGACTCGGATAAGCCAAGCTAAGAGTCTTTGGTCAGAAACGAGAGAGGAGGAAGCGAAGAAGGACGAAAGTGTGCTGAAGTGTGCAGCACATGCGGCTTTAAAAGCTTGGTCTCCTCCTCCCAAAACCTATAGAAAAATGTACACAAAATGTATATCGGGGCAGTACCAAAAACTATCTTTCTGCAAAACAGCACCCCCAAAAATGATACCAAAATGAATACACAGAGGGGAAATGTGAGCGGAAGCAAAAGAAGCACAATTCCGGACGCCATGAATAAGGTTGCTTCGAGTGCAGTGGACCCTGGCGTCTCACTCCTTTGGTAAGTAGGTTGTCCATCTTCTATGTTTTCTTTTTCCGTACTTTATTCTGCATATCTCCTGTCCTGTCCACACTCTTCCGATAAGTCTTTGCCTCCTAGGGATTCCTGGATCCGTGGGACGTCCCCTCCTCGGTACGCTCTCCACTTGGGCAGTGGGGCTCCACCTTCCACCTTCCCTCCCTCTGTCCAGCCTCTGTCTGCTTGCCCCTCCTGTGTCTTCACTGCATCCAGGTTCCACTGGTCAACAACAATCCAGGGCAGCTAGATCTGTCTAGGGATTGCTTGACTCCTGACTCCCAGTGTCTTGGTGTTCTTTACCAGGGTTCCAGGTTTCACAAAGTCCAGGGCAGCCAGATCTGTCTGAGGAATTCTGTGGTATTTAACACCCTCCTAATTGTGCACATTTGTATCCGTGTCTGTACTCCTGTACTCGGCTTCTGTCCCTTCTTCCGCTCTGGTCTTCTTTCTTCAGGGCATCCTCTCAGGGTTACAAGATCCATACCTCCTGGTGGCCTTACATTATCAGGGGGTGGTTGACTTTCTGGGAGAACCCTCTGTGTCTCCTCCTGGCTATCTCCTTCTATTGTCTGACTGTTCTTTCATCTCGTCTGCTGCGTCACCTTGTAATCCTCTTATTTGTGTTCTGTCTCTTCCTTTCACCGGCTGGTTGAGAGAGTGCTTCAGGCTGGTCTATCCTTTCTACTCCACTGTCTTCCCCAAGTCCTTGCAGGTGGTTGGGGGTTGAGGCCCTGGTCACTAAACCACTGCATTAGGCAAAAGCAGATGCTGTTCTGCACCTTTGGCTTCTTTTTAGGTGGCCAGGACTCCCCTCAGTGTGCTCTTGGACTCTGGTTGGCTACCTCAGCTATCTTGTGTGTCAGTAGCAGTAGGTTTGCACCTTTGTAGATGGGTACTCTCCAGACCATCCGCATTCAGGCTGCCTTGGCAGGCTTTCAACCATTGGCCAGAGGCTTGGTTAATTGACAACATGGTAAATTGTGCACTGCAAAGTTATGCCAAAACTGCCTTGCACACGTGTGACTGATCTCGAAACTTGTTCAACTAGGATCCAAGGTCACGAATGGCGAACGCGGAAAGGCGCGAACTGTCACAGAGGTGCGAGGTAGACTGGGTAAGACAATGTTGATGCGTAATAATGTCGGCCTCAAGGCCAAGAAGGCAGCAGGGCATTGCATGTATGATGGGAGGAATATTTTGTTGTTGTTATATGTACCATGCTGCCACGAAGTCCTGTAGGACAGTTGAGCTGGAACTTTTGTCTCGTTTTTGCACAGAGTAAAAGTATTGTATTATTATTATTTTATTATTATTATGATCATTATTATTACTTGATGTTCTTCAGGATTTACATTTAGTAACGTATAGAAAAGCATTTTATTATTAGTACCAGATGTTCTGCAGGATTTGCATTTAGTAACGTCTAGAAACAGTGCTGGTGTCTAACTACGTACTGCCATTTTATGCAATATTTGCCTTTAGTTCGGAACAGTGGTAGTAGTTATTTACATACTGGCGGTATCATAGCCTGAAATGGTACTGACTGGAATAGTACTTACTGTTCTGTAGGATTGGCATTTAGTAACATTTATGAACAGTGCTGGTGTCGTGGTTTGCAGCGCAGTAATTAATCACGTACTGGTGATAATACCCTCGAAGTGTATTTAATGGGCAGCAATATTTGCATCTAGTAGGGTATAGGCACAGCACCAGTATTCAATGTCTCATGGGGATATTGCATCCTGTTACACTTCAAAGGTGCAAGTTTGTCATTGTAAGGTAAAATTCCTGTGGCCTTACTGCCCAGGGTAACAGTTTTGGTTTTGAGTTCCATCAACAGTGGAGTTTGCTATTGAATTGGGGATGATCTGCGTTAAGGCACCTTACAATATTTGTTTAATTATACAATTAATAGCAATCTTACGTGCCGTCATGGTAGTAGCTCATAATTTACCGCACTTAGCAACTGTCCAGTTTGGAGTCAGTGTCACGCATTCGAAATGGCAATTGCTCTCATATTGGAGGAACCAACGATATGGTGCGCTAATGGGAAAGCTAATCGCATTTAGACACTACCTCAATTTCGTACCTTCTGCAATATTTAAGAGCTACTAATGTACGTACATTCCAAATGACTTCAGGCGCTACCTTAGTTCTCACTTTGCAGAAAATAGTTGCTGGAAGGTTACGGTGGATCGCAAGTGACCATCTTTTTGTTGCTCTGGCAGCCGGCTTTATACCGCATATGCTGTGCTCACTGAAAATTGGATCAGTGAGATATAAAGTATGTTTGGTCGGGCAGGTGCTAGCGATTTGCATGGCCATGTTCCTAAAGGGTTCCTTCGGGTAGGTGCTGGTGCTTTTCAGGTCCACGGCGCCCAAACCTGGCATAGTATACCATAATTTGTCAATAAAATAAGTGTTCTAGAAGTCCGCAGCACAGCACAGAGCATTCAATTCAATTCAAATGATTTATTAAGCGCCTAGGACCCGGGGTTTCACAGCGATGATACACAATAAAAAGTGCGTAACAATCGCATGGAATAAATAAACAAAACAAAACCAAAAAGCAAAACAAATTAAACAATGCAATGAAAAAACTTCAGCAGTCAGTTCTCAGCAGAGCTGAGGACGCAACAGCCGTCGCTCCATCCTCATCCACAGCATGATCAGCCGATTGATTGGGGTCAGTCAACTTATTGTCAGGAAAGATGGCCGGCACAGTATTAATTAATTTTCCCCAAGGTTAAGGCCCAATGCCACCAATGGGCACCTGGAGTGCAGAGAGCAGTAGGGTGGATGGCCCCGCAGGCGGGGGAGATTACCGGTCATGGGTAAGCAGGCACAAGGGTCATGACCAGCATTTGGATGATTAAGGATGGTCATGGGAAATATGAGGAATTCATAGAAGATTAATATAATCCTTTTCGGGGTACACACGTGAGGACTTCCAAGGTGGCAGGGGTTACAGCAATGCAGATGCGGACTCACAAGTGACTTACCTGTTTGTAGGATCACATATACCGCAGTGAATACATGGCGCACATGGTCCTTTTAAGAAACGTATAGCAAGCGTTCTGATGAGGATCGTAACTTTGCTAAATTAAATGAAAACAAACAACATTGCGCAATTGTTACCTTCCATTACAATTAAAATAACTGAGAAAACCCTTTAGTAATGGAAACAAGGCGTCTGACCCTTCCTTAAAGAGCCCCAAATGAAAACTCATTTTAAGTAATAAATTAGAATACCTTTCAAGAAGATACTAGCAATTTGGAAACATTGAATATAAAAGAATATTCCAAAATCATTTGTCATGCTGAAAACTATCAGACGTTTTTTCCACGTTCAAGTACATTTAATAATTTTAATGATGTCATATCCGTTCCTTTTGACTGTAAGCGAAAACTTAAGAGTGAACAAACATTCTACCCCGTATAATCGAGGGGAGCGCCTCACCTACAGCCAGGGCAGGACTGGGAGCTCCCTACTGGCCCTGGAAAATGTTTTAGACTGGCCCCTCTGTGTGAGCGAGAAGGGGAGGGGGGGGAAGGGGTTTTAACAGAGGCCCCTCATGCAAGCACTTACAGTTACTGAGCGTAGATGAGAGCATGTTTGAACGCCCATGACAATTGTCATATTGCAAAACTTTCGTTAAACGTTACATTTTGTCATAACTCTGATTGAGCTTATTTTTTTAATGCATAAAATGTGTTCAAGTGATTTATTCTTCAAGTTCTTCACCAGCTCCCCTTGAATAAGAAGTCCTAAAATCTTGCATTTCACTTTGTTCTTTCAAAAGATAAAGAAACCAGTGCACGTTTGAGAAACGCTTGCTGGGTGCAGGGGCAGCTCTAGGGGTGTGCCAACTGTGCGTTGCACAGGGGCCCACACCAGCCTCCTGGTAGGGGCCCCCACCCTTGTCACATCATGATGTATTGCTCAGTGAAATGACACTGCCAATGACACTGCAATGACACTGCAGCTCACACCTTAAGGCAGGTTGGCCATAGGGCTCCCCTGGTGTGATCTGCATTTCAATGGCAAACATGTGATTGCTCTGCTGTAATGCAGCACAGCAGGCTGGGTGGGGAGAGGGGGAGCAAAATGTGGCTGGGTAGAGGCCAGTGTGGGCAGGGCACAATTCCCTCTTTAAAGAGGCTGGGATGCAGCAGAGCACAGGGAAAAAGGATGGATGGGTGTGTGGAGAGGGAGTGATGGATACATGGATACACTAATGAATGCATAAATTAATTATGTCAAATAATGTCCAAAACCTGGCCTTGTTTGTGCATCCAAAGGAAAACAAAAACCAGAAAACAAAAGCCGACCTGCGAAGCCCAAGCAGTTCAGTGCCTGCACCAGGGGCGGGTTGCATGGATAGATATATATATATATAATTTTTTTTATACAGTGGTATAGACAAGAGTTGAAATTGCTGATGAAAAGTAAAACAAAGTGAAGTGAAGAAATAACAAACAGAAGGTGAACAGGATTAGAGACCAGTTGTTTGTATTTCCAATAAATGTTGTCTCAGCAGTTTTTTGAACTGGGAAAAGTCATTCACTTTGGGCAGTGAATGATTGCAAACTGCAGTGGATAGTCCGCTACCGTATTGGCAAGATTAGGGCGGCAAAATGAGATTTGATTTTGTACATGTGGAACACACTCAAAAATGTAAGGTTCAGAATGTGCCATACGCAAAAACTTGTTTCGGTGCTCTCTGCACGGTTTTCAATTGCTGCCACTTTGTCAGGTACAAATAGGTTGAAGAGTCAATGGATGGGAGGATGGGTGGTTGAATGAATGGATGAATGGGTGGGTGGATGGCTTCATGAATGGATGGATGGATTACACAAGGACAAAAAGGAAGGAAATGTTAATATAGGTATAGAGCAGCACACATGAAGAAACGCAGGCCTGTATGCTTTAAAATCCAACTTAGAAAAATGTTCCCACTCTCACCTAGCTCTGAGAAGAAAAATGGCAATAGATTTATACAGTCTGTCTTTTCAATATTTATTTGCATATACTGTAGCAAGAAAGAAAGTCGGGTCAAAACAAATCTTTACAGCAGACACTCAAATCCCTGAGTCCGGATATTTGCTTTTTTAGCATATCACATTTTAAATAAAGGAATCAATCCTTTATTTATTATGTAAAGTTTTAAATGAAACCAGTGCATTCAGCAAGCAAGATGCCGAATGATAATGTAGAGGGGGGGGTACAAAATGGGTGGGCCGGGAACCTTAAAAATTCGCCCTGGAAAGAGACAGCAAATACAGGGGCTGTCCCAGCAAAACCCAGAGAGGTGGCAACCTTAAAAGGCAGAGTGTACTTAATTTCTGTCCCTGCACTCACAGTGATCCCTTGGTCCTCGGCTCTGCCATCCATTAGGAGGTGATGCTGCAGACGCAGCATCACTCTCTATATCCCCATGAGGTTTCAGCAGTTTCAGCTATAGCTGGAGAGATCACTGTTTTACACATAATGAGCCAGATTCATGAAACTTTACTCATGACTTACTCATGAGTAAGTCATGAGTAAAGTTACTCATGAGATAACCTAATTCACGAAAGTTCCGCAGGGTGTGCTTAAGTTCAGCAGCGTGTGCGGAAGATCCGCACACCATGCAGAGCTTCCGCACACCCTGCGGATCTCGGCATGAGTAACTGCTGTCCCTCGTGAATACCACGAGGGCCACCTACTCATCGGGGTCGTTGCACACCTAAATGTATGCTAATGCCCCCATGACGGGTGGTTGTGGGCGGGGGTGCCTGGATCTGGCTGAAAAAGGCTGGGTTTAGACCAGCAAACCCCCTCCCCTCTCACACACACCCTCTACTCATGACCCGCCCACCCTGAGAACCCAATTCACGAAACAACTCCGGACCCGGCCAGCATGTGTAACCCGTGAGTAACTTAAGGGTGCCCCAGAGCAGAAGTAAGTCTGAAGGAAGAAACGAGCAAGCTGGACTGCTGCACACAGGAGGATGCCCATGTGAAGGTAAGTGTCCAATATGTCAGAGGGAAAGCAGAAAAGGAAGGTAAGTATGGCAGTTTAAAAAAAAAAAAAAATTTCTTGAAATCGATTGTACACTTTTTCTTACTACATTCTGGCTTCTGGCTTTCTTTCACTTCTTCTTTCTTCTTCCCTCTGTTTCCTTTCTTCCTTCTCTCCTGTGCTCCTTCCTTCTGGTAATTTCCTCCTTTGTGGTGACTTTCAATGGTGCGCGTGTGTGCAGCAGCTGCTACACACCAGCAGCTTTACTAAGGAGTGCGCGTGTCGTGGGCGGCCCCATGAGTAAGTGCTCCATGAGCAGGTTTGCCTACTAATGGGGCCTACTCAGGGCCATGGTTTGGTGAATTCCTGAGTAGTTCCGTGAGTAGGCTCTGAGTAGGCTACTCCTGAGCCTACTTACGCCCTACTCAAGTTTCATGAATCGGGCCCAATGTTTTTATTATCTCTTCCACACATTGATATTCACAAACTTTGATTAAAATACAGATATTGTGGCGTTCCACATGCCACACTACACAGTTACACCTAGCTTATCCTCACGTAACGTACCACATTTAGCATTTTTATGCCTAGCACACCTCCCAAAATGCCCATAAACAGCACCTTCTACACTTACTTTAGTATACATGGAACATAATTATGCCTCAGCGCATGACAGTTATACTAAGTTCACAAAGCAAGTCCTAAGATACACGTAGTGTACCACAATATGCATAGTCGCATCTACTTTACCCACAAGTAGTGTAACACGCTTACCATAGTTATACTTCATTTATCTACTGTCACAAAACTTGCATATATACTCATACATCTGCACACCTTGAACCAATCAAAATGATCATGTTCTAACTGAACAGCCTTCTAAATTTCAGCAGGGCTTGAATGAATATCAAAGAATGTTGCAGCTCCAGGAAGTCATAACATTTTGAGCATAAATACCCCAACCGTTGTATGTTTTGGACTTGGAACTCATTGAATTCATTTAAAATGCAGGTGCCAGCACTGACGTAACCATATTAGATGTTCAAATCAAGTGTCTCCATAATTTGGGGGAATAAAGTCAGTTTTGGAACCTGCAATCACTCTTGGTAACAGACATGTTTACAGTCTGTTTTCTCAACTAAAGCAAGGAAGATAGACCCACAATGGTAAGTGAAGGAGGTGAAGACACAGAACACTGCAAACAGGAAATAAACTGCATGTCTGAAAAGTTACTTCCTTCATGGTTAGAGATAAACTGAAAATAATGAAATGAATGCGCGCCCATCACCAGCTCCTCCTGGGACCGGGCACACCTAAAAGCAATCAGCTGTGAATTATGCAGATACATCAGCCCAGCAGGTGTGCAGTCAGAGCTGTTCTGCTCTGAATTGCTCCCATTCCTTCAGGGGTGGAGAGGGTGATTGTTCAGCATGTTTCCTGTGCCATTGTTAACCCATGCTGGAAGCCTGGCTGGAGTTTGCAGCATGTGTGGGGAGGGGGGAGAGAAAGAAGGGCAGAGCAAGAATGGGAAACAAGCATTGGTAATGCCAACAGTCTTCTGTATGCAATCAAAAGTGGCTTGGGTGCTGTCGGGGTCATGGCAATGGTGATTTCCAGGGTCAAACAAGATTACTTTAGAAGCCATCCTGGGGGGTGGGATGATCATCAAACGACTTTAGAAGTCATTCTACCACCAACGGACATCATCAAGTTCTTGGAGGTAAAAGGCAGCACAGGGAAAAATAAAGAAACATTTGCTTTAATTAAATATGCATTTGAAAGTACTCAATGAGTTCTTTAATATGCATTAAAAAAAGTAAGTTTGGCACTTTTGTATTTCTTTAGCCCCTTAAGTGTGGCCATAGGGAATCATTTAAAAAAATGATTCCGTATGGGAAACCCAATGCAAAATGCAAAATTAATCATGTTGCATTCCCGGGTTTCATGACGAGACACACTCGGCACCCGCACTTAAGGGATTAAGGAACGTCACAACACGGTTATCATTCATCCACCGGCCGCTAGCTTTACAGCAGTCTTTGATGTGTGTCTAATTAATAATTGGCTGTGCCTCTTTGGCTTAGCTACAGCTGCTGATGACAAATCACTTGATGTTCATCAAGGGGTGCGATAAACGTCAAAGAGTAACGCGAGGTAGAACCAAGTACACATAAGGCGCTATAAACTAAGATAGTGAGAGCCCAACTGCACCCCTCTGATCCCCCCCACCAGGGGTTGTGGCGGCGAGTGCATAGTAAGGAGGCGAGTCAGGCTGCACACTGGCGGTAAGGGGACTGAGGCATCTAAAGCCAAAAGTGTCCTAGCAATAGCCTATAATGAAAAGAATGGAACTTGCACTCTGCCCTGCTGTAACATTAACCGCAAGCAAATGCGAGCAACAAAATGGGAGGGAGGGCAAAGGAGGCTAAAGCCAGGATTGTCCTGGCAAAAACCTCTAATGGAATGATTGAAACTTGCACTTTGCGTAGCTGTAACATTAATGGCAGGCAAATGGAAGTAATATAAGCGGGTGCTAAAGCTGGAGTGTAGAAAAACTCTATGTGGCTATTTGTTGTGTCCGAATTACACCCTAGGTAGTGGAGGAAATGCACTCTTAAAAGTGCAATTACAGTAAAACAAAGCATTTTCTAAATAAATGAAAAATGACAGTTTTGTTTAAAATTTGAAGATGGCAATGATGTAAAGTTGTAAATGTGATGCACCACACAGCAATATTGTATTCATTTATTTAGGCGTGTGCCATGTGCTGCCTTGCCACCACTTCAAGGCACTGTGGTGGATACTATGTTGTAATTCTTTATTCTCTATGTAGTATGCAGAGGAAAAAAGGAATTACAATGGAGCATCTGCCACAGCGATTGTGTAAACAAGCAGTCGGACAACAAAATTGTGTCCGAATAACACCCTAGGTAGTGGAAGAAATGAACTCCTTTAAAAGTGTAATTACGGTAAAACAAAGCATTTTTTAAATAAATGAAAAATTATAGTTGTGTTTAAAATTTGTAGAAGGCAAAGATTTAAAGTTGTAAATGTGATGCACCACACAGTAATATTGTATTCATTTATTTGTGTGTGCCATGTGTTGCCTTGCCACCACTTCAAGGCACTGTGGTGGATGCTATATTGTAATTATTTATTCTCTCTGCAGTATGCAGAGGAAAAAAGGAATTACAATGTAGCATCTGCCACAGGGATTGTGTAAACAAGAAGTCGGACAACAAAATGGATGCAGCCATGGAAGACAATTAAGCTCTGAAAAGCAGTATTATTAAATAGCTTTAAAACTAAACACAAAGGGCCCGATTCATGAAACTTGAGTAGGGGATGAGTAGAAACATGAGTAGCCTACTCATAGCCTACTCATAAGCATTACCCTTAAGTTACACATCATTCTTCAAACTATGCTTATGGACAGGCCCCATGAGTAGGCCACTCTACTCACCCACCAGCTACTCAAGGGACAAGCCCACAAAAACGCCCACCCTGAGTAGCAAATATTCCACACGCCCTGTGTACTATCCGCACGCCCTGCGTACGTTCCGCACACCCTGCGTATGATCCGCACACCCTGCGCATATCCCAAACCCACCATGGACGGATACCTGGCCATAAGACTCACATAAACCACCCAAACCAACATGCAACCAATGCACATGATGGTCCAGATAGCACACACCACACATCTGCAGATAGCAGCTACTGTACATCCACAGAACACACACCCCCTCCATCACACCATGTTTATCTTCTCTGGAAATCATGCATTCTGCTGGTTTGCTATAACATTTATTTACATATATCTTGAAAACCCAAACCCTTTCAGTAGAATGTGAAATTGCAGAATGAACCACTGTCATCTAGGACACTCTTGGCTGATTGATCAGTCCCCTTAAACTGTCACTGCTAACAATGTATCAATGTTAGTTTGTGTTTAACTTACCTGAATTTAGACAAATGCTGCTGTCCTCTCTGTCGGGACTCTGAAATTCTCCCAGACCTGCATCTGCATCAGTACTTAGAATTGGAAATCCTGCAGGCACTCAATGAAAGTTATTTTATTACAAAAAAGTATTTTCTTATTTTGAGCCTGGTTTGAGGTTGTTTGCAGAGCTCAAGCCAAGCCGAGCCAAGTTTTTGCCTGAATCCTGCCCTGGATTCACCGGC
>JAUBNU010066338.1:0-15197 GCA_032353855.1 Desmognathus kanawha | reverse complement strand
CCAGGTGCCTTTGTTGACTTTCTGGGTTCCATCTTGTTATATAGTTTGGTCAGACAAGCACTTTCTGTTCAATCAATAATTTGCAGGAAAGCACCGCTTGGGGGGAGTGTTAACGGGTACCCTCTCCTGAGGTTTACCCAGTCTACTGCCGCCCTGCTTTTCCTGCTGTAGCTTACTCTAGCTACCTTTTCTACTTTCTCCCAAACCTTTTGGTTCTAGGGTTCCCCTGTCTTCCTGTCAGGGTTTACCCTCCACTTCTGCACCCAATGTGTTCCACTTTGCCTGGTGCCCTAGCTGTCTACTAGTACCGTTGACCGGGGTCTTTTCCCTGCCCATTTGATCGAGTTACTGCTGAGCAGTTCATCACTTGCATTGCCACCATCGTAGGAATAGGAATAGGAACTACGCTATCGGGTGTGAACCCGGCGTAAGGGTTAAGGAAGGGGATGCCAGAGGCAGAGCCCCCACCATAGAGTGGGAGGGCAAGGGGACTGTTCACCCTTGGGCATGACCCACGGGCTCATCAGTCCCCGCCCCAACGGCCTACCCCTCACCCGCTCGGGGCCGCCGGCGCCGTCGTGTGTTCCACGGGTCTCGGTCTGGCTTGTGTCTCCATTTTCCTACAGCACTGGTCCCCTGCTTGTCCGCTTCCATTGCCCTCCTTGAGTGCACCATTTCCCCAAGACTCTGAACCGAGTACCTGCTGACCTTCTCCAGCGTCAGAAGTGCCCTGTCTTTTTCTAGACCTAGTTCCAACAGTGTGTTGAGCGCGTCTTTGTAAATCGTTCCACCCACACCAATTAGTATTGTGTGAAGTTTTACTGTATTTCCAGAGTGTGAGAGCAGGTTCACAAGCTCCTTGTGCTGTTCTGCCGCTCTTTCTTCCTGAACCGTCCTGTCAGTGTCTCTACAGTACTTGACTTCTGCCACATGTATGGTGTACGGCACTGAGCTGCCCTGCACCAGCAGTATGTCTGGTTTCATTTTCTTCATGACCGCATGGGCTTCTTGTTTTGTCAAATGTTTTGGGAGGAGGAAGGCTGGCACCGCGCATCCAATATTTGTTGGGAGTCCATCCTCACTCAACTTCTCTTTTTTCCCAATGTCCATCATCTTTATTCCATTGCCAAGCCTGCCGTGGTATATTTCCTTTGCCATTATTCTAGCCGCGCCATTGTGTCTGGCCGTGACCAGCCTTTCCATGGCCGGGCATCCGCTGACTGCATGGTGGCATCCATCCCTTTGCCCGCACAGGAGGCAGTTTGGGCTGTCCGCATATCCATATCTGTGTGCTATATTCTGGTTGTATAGGCAGCCGGAGTGATAGGCCATGGTGTTCCTCTTGGCCATTGTTCTCACTTGCTTGGAGGCTTTGTATTTGTTGCTTAGGTCCGGGAGAGTATGTGGAATCATCTCCTTAAGGAGGCCATAGTAGACAGTGCTTGTGTCAGCATTTCCCAGCCTCTTGGCCACTTTGCATATGTTCCCTAGGTCGTGGTGGAGGTCACCAACCATCCTTGGGGCGCGCAGTGTGTCATCATCCCCATCCAAGTGCAGGGGGGTGTATTGTAGCCAGAATGGTTGCATGTCCAGCATTTCTGGGAATGCCCCCTCAGCCACATCTATCACTCTTTCCCTATTCTCTGCTAGGGTTGCATCCTTGGCCAGTATGTCAGCTAGTTCATTGCCTACTACTCCAGTGTGGCTCTTCACCTTAAAGAGCTGGAGGGGATGTGTTCTTTTCTCGAGTTCCTTGTAGATTTCATATAGTATACCCCGTTGCTTATGGTCAAATATGTCCTGTGGCGTGTTAACTACCTTCTGGATGAGCAGCATAGCTGCCAGGCTGTCTGTGGCTACTGGAATGTTCTCCCTTCCAGGATCCTCACCTGCCCATTGCAGGAACTGGTATATGGCTGCTAACTCCGCTCTAGTGATTGTGTTCGTGTAGCCTTCAGGTCCCGGTTTAATTATGACTTGCTTCCCTTCTAGCAGCAGACAGGTGGTGTTTGGGAAGGGTTTGGACCTGCCTAGGAGTTTCTGTGGGATATATATGCCTGCCCCAGCCACTTGGCTAGTCTTGCCCGTGGCCACATTCGTTATTTTTGTTATGGATCCATCCGTGTATGCAAAGTCATCCCAGTTGTGCAGCAGGTCTCCAGTTGGGGGATACTCAAGCTTGAGCTGTGCATGTGTGGGAGGGAGGGGGGGGGGTATTCCTGGGGGCGTTTCTATGATCGCTTTCCTATGTGCCTTGGGTCTGCCCATACTAACTGGAGGTTTGTCACTAAGGATGTGTGATGCCACCGACGCCTCATCAGGTGACCAGTCATCCTGAAGTCTCCACCATCCAAGAACTTCCTGCTGTGTAACCCCAGCATTCCTAGGTAGTTCCAGCAGCTCAGTCAGTTCTGCCGCTAGTTCTGATGCCACTTGCAGCTTACCCTCCCGGGTCTGAATGTGTCGCATATATTTGTCATGCCCAGCCTCATTGGTTACAATGATGAAATTTATATCCCACTTGGGGTTCCCAGTTTTGGTGTCGGTGTCCATCCACTGAGTGGGTTTGGTAAATTTGAAACGGTTCTTGGGAATACGGAGGAGGACCTGGGCAACTCCCCCACACTCATCTAGCCACCTGTTGTATGCCGTGTTGCTAAATTCATCCCATGCGGGGTGTACTAGCAGGGTGAGGGTTGGCGTTATCACATTGGCCAGGACCGAGTGGACTGCCCATCTCATGGCCTTGAAAAGCTCCTTGTGTTCATACTCTGTGTTGGCCTCCGACGCACCCGCCCATATGCAGCTATAGGCATCATGTCGTGCCCCAAACAGGACATCCTTGGGATGCGCACTCCAATATTGCCCGAGCTCGGGGTTAAAGTTCAAGGGGCTGGCAAACCTTTCCTTAGTGAGGCCTAACGCCCTGGCTATTACCTTCATTGGTCCCCCAGGCATGGCCCAATGGTTGTCCATCTTGACCTTGCCAGTCGCTCCATGTGTGCTATCGCCGTCCTTGTACCGCAGCAGCAGCATGGCGACGTCTGCAGCAAAGGTTCCTGCAGTATGTTTATTGTATGTGTCCGGGTCTGTCAGTTTCGTGTGGTTGTACCATGTTTGCAGAATGGCCAGCCTTTCCAGTGTGAGTGTCCCGACCGTCACCCCCAGTGGGTTGTACACCACTGCTAGTGTGTGTGTGTGCCATGAGCGGTAGGAGGCGGCCCCTTTGTGCCCCTTCTCAAACAGTGGGCAGAAGGTCCCTATATCCCTAATCTGTATATTGTAGTGTCCGGTGGGTAGTGTGTCCAGATGGGGGTTTACCGGGTCAGTGTGTATTACCAGCTTCTTTCTTATTGCCTGCCCGACTGTTCTGGCATAGGTCATGTCCTGATTAACCCCCCAGATGCCTTGTTGTTGGAGGTTAGTGAGGTGTGAGTCAGGGCGTGCAGGCGGGGGCTGCGCTGTTCCCTGCATCTTAGTGTACTCATCTATTTCTTGTCCGAGCCCATCTTCCCTAAGTCTCATTTCCAGCTCAAGTGATGGGGCAAACTGGACTAGATAGACCTTGTTCTCAGGGGTGTGGGGGGCAGTGCGTAGGTCATCTATGGTTTTGCCCGGTGTGCTCAGGTACGCTGTGCAGTCTGGGCAGTACCAATCGGGTAGCTGTGCAGGGCGGGTCAGAACAGGGGGGTCGAGGCAGCAGCCATGCCACACCGTGTGGCAGCCTTCGCACACAAGGTGCTGCCCACCATCGCCATTATGTGGCTTCGTGTCCCCACAGATTTCACACGGTGGGTCATGGTCCTCCACCCCAGTCCCGGCCAGGTAGGATTGCTCTACAGGAGTGGGGGGTGCCTCAAGGGTGTAGCCCAGTTTTTTGTATAGCTCTATTTCCCATAGGGGGTGGGTGCTCAGACCCCACTTGACCTTAAAGCACCGCTGTGGGTTCCTCCCACCCGCTAGTGTGTACATACCTTCCAGTCCGTGCATCATGAACTTGGTTTTGGTCTTGGTGGCCGCCACCGCCTTGGCAGCCGTGTGTACCGTGTTAGGGTGTGAGGCATATATTGCCTGCACCCTGTTGTACCTAGAGGTAGCCTGCATGGAGGAGGTGTCCGGACTGTCAGGGATTGGCTTTCTTTGTTTGTATTGGGCTTTAGGGCGTGGGCGTTGTGCACTATATTTGGGTTTGTGGGATCTCCTGCGCTTGGCTGGGGGGGGCGCTGTTGTAGTTGTGTCTGGGTTTGTGTTATCATTAATGGCACGCAGGACCCTGCCCTGGATGGGGGCCGGCAGTTTGCTGTCTTGGGTGGTGCAGTACTGTATTATGTTAGGCATATTTATGCGGGCCGTTGGATTGGTTTGGGCAGTCGGGGGCTCTTCTGCTGCTAGGGCTTTTAGGTAGGTTGGGTGTATTGTCCTCTGTGCAAGGTTAGGCCTTGACGGGAGGCTAGACAGGGTAAGGTGCCCTTCCCTGGCTGGATCATCGTTCAACATGCCGGCAAGTCTGTCTATTGCTTTCTTGTGCTTTTTCCCTATCCCCCTGTATGTGAGGGAGAGGGCTTGTCTAGACATAATGACATCGGAATTTGGCTCTTTCACCTGTTGGAGCTGCGAGATGCCCAGGTCCAGTAGGGGCATGACGACTTGTGCTGGGAGAATTCTCTGCCACCTAGTTCCTGCAGTGGTTTGGAGCGTGCCCAGGAGTGAGTCAGCCAGGTGGGACCTATTCAGAGTGAACGTGGGTTCCCCAGAGTCCGTGATGTTCAGGCCAGCCTCCTGTATTTGTGACAGCTGTCTGGCTCTCATAGAGTATCTAGCCGCTTTAGGCTGCTCTGCTTGCTTGCAGCCTTGGACCCATTTGATTTGTCTAGGAATATCCGCCCGTGTGACCGCCCCCAGTTTACCTAGTCTACGTAGGGAGGCGACCAGGGAGGTTCCGCAGATCTTGGCATAGTCAGCTGCTAGTGAGGTGGCCCCCAGCCCATAGTGTGCTTTGGTTTCCCTTGCAATTGCATTCGGTAACCCATTAGGCAGGCGGTTTGCTACTTTGTATGCTCTGGTGATTATCCTATCTAGTGCATCTAGCTGCTGGTCATTATAGGGGGCCACCATAAAGGGGTAGGTGGCTATAGGCCTTACCACTGTCTCAATCAGTCTCTCCTTCTGTTGTGGGCTAGCCCACGACGTGCTGATCTTGGCTGCCTTGTCACGCAGGGTTGCCAGCGCACTGGTAAACTGCGGTGTCCAGTCGAGGGTCATTGTCATTTTGACGCCCAGGAGGGTGAATGGGTGTTCAGGGTCTATGTATTCAACTGGGTTTCCCTGCACCTGGATGTTACCCTCAAGCAGTGCTTTGAGTCTTTGCTTTTGCGGGTCCAAGCTTACATGCTGCTTCTCCCCTGCTCCCATGCTGGAGTAGCATATACCTGTAACCAGTGTCTTCTTAGGCTGTATCTTCATATCTGCCCAAGTGGCCCACTTGCTCAGTTTTTTCGCCTGTATTTCGAGATCAGCAGCAGAGTGTGTGAGCGCAGTTAGGTCATCCGCGTAGGCTCCTGAGCTGATCTGGTGCTTGAGTTTATCTTGCCCAGTAAACAGCCCCATCTGGTATCCTCTGCCACCCACATGCAGCCAGCGCAGGATGGGTTCAAGATAGATTATAAAGAGAAACGGTGAGAGGGAGTCACCCTGGAGTGTACCCCTTTCTACGCTGATTGCCCTGGTGTCTCCGTGTGGAGTCTTAATCGTAGTCTGTGCATTTTTGTACAGGTTTTTTACCACTACTATCGCATCCGTAGGGAACCCTACATCATACATAACTACAAGCAGTTTGTCTTGGTTGATCATGTTGAATGCTATGGAGAAGTCAACCAGTAGTGAAAATATGTCCTGACCTGAGTGTTTGGCGTCCTCCAGTGCGTGCACCATGAGAAGTAATTGTTCAGCCGTGCTTCTCCTTGTCCTGAAGCCAGATTGCTGCTGGCTCAGGATGCCATGGGTTTCTGCGTAATCAGTGAGGGCGCATGTGACCATTTTAGTCCACAGTTTGTATAGCGTGTTTGCCAGAGAGATGGGTCTGTAACTGGAGATGTGTGTGGGGTCACCCTTGCCCTTGTATGGGAGTATCGTGTTACTTGGCTGCCAGGGGAGGGGGGTGTGGCCGGTTGCCCACATAATCTGTATCAGCCCATGTATGATTTTATGGACTGTGGCTGGGAGCAGTTTTATGATTTCATTGATGATTGAGTCAGGGCCTGGGGCCTTTCCAGTTTTTAGTGATCTGACATTTGCATTGTATAGGGCTTCATCAGCTATTTTGTCATGCAGGAATTGTCTGGGTCCAACTACGCATGTTTCCAGGGTGAAAGGGTCTACCCCGTCCATGTGGGGGTAGTCTCTAGGGACATCGTGGGGAAGGTATTTCCCAGTTTTTTCCCCACTGGGGGGAGCCAGCAGGTTGGTATAGTATGTCTCAACCATTTCCCTGATGGTGTCCCCGTCTGTGGTGATTGTTCCAGTGTCAGTTTCCAGTGCAGTTAGGTTACCTTTCGGTTGCTCGTCAGCAGCCGCAGCTGTGATGAGCTTCGTGGTCTGCTTCTGCCTGGTGTCCAGCAGTTGTCTCTTCTTGGCCTTTTCTCGCTGTGCTGCATGGGTTGCATGGAGTTTGTCCAGTTTGGTTATGTCCTTGCGAAGGGTTTTGGCCAGGTGTTTGAGGGCTTGGGAGCATTCTGTTATGCTGAGAGAGCTATCGGCCAAGATGGCGTTTGCTTCATGTGGTAGGTGGTTATCAGGGTCGGTCGGTGTAGGGTCTGATTGTTCCATCTGCAGTACCAGTTTCCTAACTGCCTGCCACTGCCTGATGAGTCTACTGCGCCTTCTAGCCGCCTTTCTGGGTCTAAAGTGTGTGCCCCCCACATACTTCGTTGTGGTGGGACATATTTCTGTGGCTACTGTCATGGCATGTTTGACAATGCTGAGCAGTTCCCCTGCTATCTGTTCAACTGTGTGTACCGCCGGGGCTCCCTGCAGCATTGTAAGAGTGTGCTCTAGCTTTGCATCAATCATTCCCGCTTCATCCCTGTGTTGCCTAAGCGGGCCATTCACAATGTCTTCAACCAGCTTGCCTAATGTGTGGATTTCAACTGCTTTGTCATGCTCAATTGTTGCTCGGGTTTTAGCTGCACTTTCCTTGGGAATTGGGGTCACTATTTTGATTGTTGGTGTGAGATCCAGGGGGGCCGGGGCCGGTGGTATGAACACTCCCAGTCTGGTGAGGTTGAGTGTGGCTGTGAGAGGGTGGTGGTCCAGTACTGTGTGTGGGACATGGCTTACCATCTGAGAGTGTTGTGGTCCTGTTGTGCGTGCCTTGCCACTGGGTAGCACCAGGATGTCATCAATCCTGCCGCCAGCAGTGTGTGTTGGGTAGCGCTGACCTGGGATGATGTCAAGTTGGGTGGTATCAAAGAATTGTTTGTGTATGTTATCCAGTGTTGTCATGTCCGACCGTCTGTCTTGTGGGAAAAGCACTGCATTCCAGTCCCCCCCTATTATGGCGGCTTCCTGTTGTGTGTGTGCCAGTTGAAGTACTTGTGTAAGATGCATGTACACATCCAGCCTGGATGCTTTATCGTGGCTGGGCGAGAGATAGACCCCTATGAGGTGCCAGGTGGGATGGTGTTTGCGGGTAAGCTTTAGATGCAATATCTGTCCCAGCAGGTTGTCAGGTGTTTCAACCCTGTTGACTGCCAGGTGTTGTTGCAGGTATCTCTTCATGGCTATTGTGACCCCAAGGCCCCCATCCTCCACCATGTATTCACTGAAAATGCAGTACTGCTTGAGGATTGACCTGAGCTGTCCAGATTTTTTCTTTTGAGAGGGGAGGTGTGTTTCAGTGAGTATGATGAAGTCACTGTCCATTGGTGAGTCTGGGTGTCCAGGGTTTAGTAGATTCAGTTCATACAGCGACGAGGCGGCCAGAGCACTGCGTATGTTGAGTGTGGTGACTGTCAAGGTAGGGGCCGTGTGTTCATCCGGTATTGTGGAGGTGGGTTCATCTTGCTGTGCCAGGGTACCCTGCTCAGGTTTCTTCAAGCACTCACGGAGGGTTGGTTGTTTAAGGTGTGCTTGCTTTTTGGTGTTCCGTTTCTTAGCTTTGGTTACCTTGGTAGCAGGGGCATCGGCACACTGGGTGGGTCCAGGGGGAGGTGGTGGGGTGTCCTCCTGGTGGCTGCAGTGGTCCTCCTCCTGTTCAGTGGGAGGTGGCATGGCCGGCTGTGTCAGTTCATCGTCTGCCGTGTAGATGCGGGTGAGTTTGCTTTTGGGGAGAGGGGCTTTCTCAGTGTCCATTGCTTGTAGTGCTGTGTCAGGTTTGGTGCTTTCTAGGTCCTCCAGAACAGGTGTTTGCACTGCCATTGTGCAGTCATTGCTTGCGTTATGAAGGGGGGTAGAATCTGCTGCAGTCAGTCGTCTAAGTTTGGTTTTCTGTGGTGTTTGATTGCGGAAGAAGCGGTTCATTTGTGTCTGCGTGCGCTTCGGGTTAGGCTCAGCTTTACCTTTAAGCGTTGACTTCTTCTTCATCTTGCCAGGTTGGCCATGCGCAGGTTTGCGCTGCGCCTTGGATGGGGCTGGTTTAGCACCACTCTGCTGTTTGGGGAGGGGAGGGAAAAGCTCCTCTGTGAGGTCAATGGCCATTGTCATCGCTGTGCCAGTAGCCATGGTTTGGTGTGTGGGTGGGGGGAGCTCGAACACAGGCTCAGGGTCAAAGTACCGTTCATGGGGGAAGCGTGTTGCATTATATTCCCTGATGATGTCTGCGCAGTGCCTGATGAGTATGCAGATGGGTTTGGGGCTTGTGGGCGTATCCATGAATTTTTCAAACTCACTTTGCATGGTATCAGTCAGGTGAGAGTGGTGGTCATCAGCCTGTGTATGGTGCAGGAAGGCGGCAGCTGCCACTATTACCCAGTACCCACATGACCATGAGTCTTTCTGGGGAGACAGGGACAGGTACTCTAAGCGCCAGGCCACCGAGTGCTTGTGCAGTACTTCCAGCAGACGGGCCCCAAATCCACCATCAGCGTATGTTTCATTGTCTTTTTGTGTCAGGCCCTGTACCCCGTTCCACATGTTCCTACCTAGTGGATCCAGTAGGTAGGCCTGACGCACAGCAGGGTAGAGGATGACTGCTCGCCAGTGGACTCCATCCACCAATGGGGCAAGGATCGGTTGGTGTTGTCTCACTGCCAGGGAGAGCATGTGTCCATCGCGGTTGGTTAGTGCCATTTCTAATTGGCTCAGGAAGGAGGTAGGATTCAGGGACATAAAGGCGCAGGCTGTTCTGTGTCTATCTGCCTGGATTTTGTGGCACAGCTGCTCAATGCATTTGTCTACTTCTTTATCAGTCAGTTTGGCTTCATGTCCAGTGATGCTGGAGTGCCATGGGCAGGGAACCTCACCTATCCCGGACGGTCCCCTGTGGATGGTGGTGGGTTGGCCACCTCCCGACAGCTTGGGGGGTTTAGCATTCGCAGTGTTGGTGCCGTCTGTTGCATCTTGCTCAGCCTGTTTTTCTTCAGCATTGTCTGCGGGTGTGTCTGTTTGAGGCTGGGTGGCTTGCTTACAGAGAGAACGGCGTAGTTTCAGTTCATGTTTCTGCTGTGTAGAGAGTCTGGCACCAATTTTGACGGGGGTTATGTGGATTGGAGTGGGCCTGAGTAGTGCCAGGGGTCCTAGAGCCTGTATCCTATTCTGGGTTTTTTTACGGAGTGTGAGGGGGAGTTTTCTGTGTAGGGGATGGCACCTCTTCAGTTTGTGACGCTGCCTTATCTCCCGAGTTCTTGTGTTGTGTGAGCATAGGACTGCTAGCATGGAGACCAGCATGAGTAGGGTTTGGGGCGCTGTCCAGGAGATGTGGTCAGCAGAGAAGCTGAGGACGTGTATGTGATATGTTGCATACTCAGGTTGGGGTGGCATGGTGTGTCCTATGGCCAACGGGAGCGGGGGCTGGTAGGTGGGAGGTGTCATGCCAGTTCTATCTTGTGGGGGTGATGTGTAGTGGGTACTGGGTGGGTGGATTCTCCTTTCGGACACAAGCAGTTTCCTGTGTGCAGCGGTTATGTGCTGCGCTGATGGTACACTGAGACTGAGTTTGGGGCCAGAGCTAGTTGTTATGTCTATGCTGTGAGTAATAGCAGCGAGTCCTACTATGTATTGCGCAGTCAGGGGCGGCATGCGCTTACTGGTCAGTGTAGTGAGGGTCAGGATGAGTGGTCTCATTACATGGTAGTAGAGTTCTTTGTGGTGGATGGAAGTAAAAAGCTGCAGTGTGGAGTTCAGAGCTGCACAGATGGTGGTAGTAGTGTGGGTAATAACAGTTGCGGCTGCTGTGCTGTATATGCTTATCTCATGCGGTTGGTGCTGGTGGTTGTTGAATGGGTTGTGGCGTGGGTGGGGTGTCGTTGTCCAGCTGGACAGTGCGGGTGCCCCTAGGGGGGGAGCCTGGGTGTCGCCTGCCCTGCGCATGGCATGGGGGGAGGCAGCGATGGCATACGTGTCGGTATTTACTGGGTGGACATGGTTGTGGTTGTTTTGCTGTGTGTGTCTTACCCCTGTTGGCGGAGTCACAGACATCTGCTCACTTCTTGGCAGGGTCAGCAGGGGCTGCGGGGCCAGAGCTGGCCCCACTGGCAGCGACGTCTTCCATGTCAGTGGGGCCAGCCCCTGGGGCCAGACGCTTGGGACGCTTGGGGCCAGCCTCTGTGGCCTGTGTGGTTGGGCATGGGGACAGTTGTTGTGTTTGTTAGAGTGTTTGCTGGGGTCGGATGTGTGGTTGCCAGGTTGGATTAGCAGGGTATGGGGGTATGAGCGTTCTGTGCTGGGGGCGCAGTCAGTGTTTAGTGGTGTTGGGGGTTCCCCGGCAGGCGTCACTGCAGGGTATGCTTCTGGTGAGTTGTTGTCAGGCCGTGTAGGTGTATTCACCTTGTCATTGTTGCGGGCGACGTGGGCCATGGCCAGCTCATGCGCTGTTGGTTGGCCAGGGTTGGGTGGCGATGGGCCACCCGGGGGGGGGGGAGGGCCGGTGTGAGCGGCGGCGGGACAGTGGGGGCCGTACTGGTCCTGGTTGCCATCCTTCCCCAGGTTGCCAGCCGCCTGTAGGTGGGTGGTCAGTGAGTCATTGGGGTTGTTAGGTTCCTTTGTGGATGCTGCAGTGCGCTCCAATATGTGTCTGCCTGTGTTAGCTATGGGCAGTAGATGGGCAGCAGCCAGGGGGCCTATAAGTTGGCGCATCGTTTCAGCAGTCGTTACAATGCTGGTCATGTGATCTTGGGGGAACGGGTGCAGGGTGTGTATCATTTTGTTCACCTCGTCCATGTTTAGGCCAGGGCCTGCGCCCACGCCCAGGTCGATGATGGGCGCAGGGTTCTGGTAGACGTGCGGGAGGGGTGGTGTGGGCCCTTGGCGGCGGGCCTGGCGTGGAGGCTGGCCATAGCCACCAGCCGTCGAGCCCTCCGAGCGGCCCTGTGGATCCAGTGTGTTGTGGTGCGGTGTCAGAGTGGGGGCAGGGTGCGGGTTGTGTAGCAGTAGATTGTTAGGGAGGCGCAGGTCAGACTTTGTGTTGGGTAACTTAGTTTTGTTCTGTTCAGTGTTGGTGATTGTAGTGCTGTATACTGGGGCAGGGATGCGTTTTGCCCCTGTTGCTAGGGTTTGGGCGGGAGAGTTCACCTGCTGGGAGCCGCGGCCTCTGCCGCGGCCGCCTCTGCCACCAGCACCGTTGTGCCTCACCACGCGGTCCTGCTGGTCCAGGCGATTGGCAGTGATGCCGCCGTTGCGGGGGTCCTTGGCACCAGGGGAGCAGGTTGACCCGTCGTCTGGGATCGCGATGCCCACGAGGTTGCAGGCCGCCTGGGCGGTGGCCAGCAGGGCTTCCTCGACGGTTTGCCAGCGCGGGCCAGGATCCCTGGCAGTCAGGTTGCGCACGAGGTGGCACATCTGGAACATGAGGCGTGCTGGCTTGCCGGGGGTGATGACCGGGTAGCCATTCTGCATTGGCAGCTCGATTTCCACCTGCTTCCCGATCTGCAGGGTGGTTGGTAGGGGGCAGGTGGGGTATTGGTCAGTGTTCTGGTTATGGTTGTTGGATGTCTCCTGTTGGTTTTGGGGCAGTCTGAGGTGGAGGGAGTAGCAGTGGTCGGTTCTGTTTGTCTTTGCGTTGGTCAGTGGTGCCGCGAGGGTGCTGTGTTGGGGGGACATTGGTGCTGTTATGCCACGTGTCATATGTTGGGTCCACACATGCAGAGGCAGTTTGTGGGTGACCCCCACGTGCTTGCATTCCCTCCACATACTCACGTTGACGTGGCCCAGGCCCTTCTCCAGGGACCCATTCAGGAAGTCGCAGTCAAGGCTGTAGGAGCCCCAAATGATGGCTGCTGCGTCTCTGTTGTGGCCCGGGAAGATGCAGAGCTGCTTGCAGTCGTCGATGGCAGGGTTGTCAGGGGTGAGCTTGTTGCCATTGATGGTGAATATGCAGTTGCTGATCGAGACCCCGCTGTTGGGCTGATGCGCCTGGTGCGTGCTGACTAGGGTTCCGTCGTGCTGGAAGAGCGTAACGTCAAACGGCTGCTCTGGCTCTGCTGTGGCTGATCCCATCGCGATTTTGTACAGGTTGCGGTACCCCAGCACACCCCTGCTGTATATCTGTTTGGCGAGGTCCTCACTGGCCAGCGGGTTGGTGATGAGAGTCTGTGTTACCCCCGGGTCTAGCTTCCGGATGATGAGGCCCTCGCTGAGCGGGCGGCCGCCCTCATAGGAGGTCGAGCGGCCGCTGAACCAGCTGAGTTTGTAGTAGCGCGTTATGACCTCAAAGAACGATGTCGCGCTGAGGAATTCTGCTGCCTCCTTGCTGTCGCCAGCGATGATGTAGCCGCTGCTGAGCGCCGTGCCGCGGTCTGGGTTCCTCACGCCCCTGATCATCCCGAGAAACTGAGCTGCATCGGCTTCCACCCCCATTCTCAGTTGCTCCAGGTGCTGTTCTGTGATGGAGCCAGCGGCCGGCAGGTGCCATCCGTCGTCATCATAGAAGATGCCGGGGGCATCGCCGCCGGCCGCCCGGCGCGCGTGCATGGTGACGATGCGGCTTGCTGCGACGTTTTGGTATAGGATGAGGTTCAATCCTTTTGTTAGCAGGGGTTCTTTGGGTGGTGGAATTCTATTTTTGTGTTCAGGCAGTATGTGTTCTTCAAGACTGGGATGCGAGCAAGTACGGAGCAGATCGTCGTTTGTGTTAGGGTCAGTGTTATGAGTCTTACTTGCGTCCTGGATCGCGGCTGTCACCCCGGCCGCGGTGTTACCACTGGCCTTGGCAAATAGGGGGAAGTCATGGTTGTAGATCTCCACCTTCAGCCTGCCCGCCGCGGTCAGCTCCTCGAGCGGTGTCTTGCGATCGAAGCGCTCTATCCACGGGTCGGACCAGTTGTACGGCTCGATGAAGCTCACATAGCCCGAACCCGACGGTTGGTACATCGCCCCCCAGTCACCCGAGATGGTGGGGAGCAGGGAGGCAGCGACTGCGATGTTGCGGTACTTGTTTGGGCTGGTGTCGGTGAGTACGATGAGCATGGATGGGGTGGCGGCCTTGGGGGCCAGGACATTGTGCGTTACTTCGATCGACTTGAGGCCTGCCGTGTGGTTGTGCAGGGCCCGCTGCACCGTGTCTGCAAGGTTCTTGGCCTGCACGTGGCTGTGGAAGCGTATGTTGCGGTATTCCAGTCGGGAGCCCAGGGCCCAGGCCCCGTCCACCCCCGATGGGAAGACGCCGCTGACACCCGCGCAGCGTACGGGGGTCGCGATTGCCAGGGTGAGAGGGACATTGTATGGCGCAAAGTTGTTGACAGCCTGAAGGATGGTGGGTTTCTCCCCAGGGGTCAGCCTTTTCCTGTAGATTGCCTTGCCCTTCTGGGCTGGGGCGTAGGTATATGACCGCGAGAGGTCAAAGGCGACGTGGTCTGCGTGATGGGTTTGGTGTGTTAGTCGTGTTGAATTGTGCCAGGTGTTGTCGGTTTGAGTCGGTAGTTGTGCTGTCGCTTGTCTGTGTTTACGGGTGTGTAGTTGTCGGCCAAGCGACTGGTGCGAACTGTTGTGTGGTTGCCTCCAGGGGGCAGGTGTGTGGTTATCCCCGATGGGACTTGTTGTGGTTTGGTTCTTTAAACCAGGTTGTGGGTGGCCCCAGAGGCCTGCGCGCCCGCCTCGGCCCATAGCGCGAGGGGTGGCATATGTGTGATCGCACCTGCTAGTGACACCCCGTCCAGTTCGAGGCGTTCCTCGACCGGTATCGTGCCGTAGTCTGGCGCCGGTGGATTCATGGTGATGCAGCGGCAATAGTGATGAGATTTGTTGTATGCCACCGTCCGCCAGACTATCGTATGCCTTATGGGGTTGCGGTTCGCGCGACTGCCGGGGGTCACAAGGGGTCCAGTCGAGCTCCTTTCCTTGGTCTGCGTGGCACGGGTCAAAGAACCAGAGTGTCAGTTCGGTACTACCACTACCAATCGTTTCTTTACGGGGGGAAAGGGGGCTCGGGTCCAGAGGCTCCGAGGGGACTGACTGAGTCAGTGCGACTAGCGCGCTAGCCGTTAGCACCAGAAGGATGCATACGACAGCCTGGCGGGGGTTCATATCGAGAGACGGTGCATAGATGAGGTGATAGGCGGGAGTTTTATGGTCACATACGTGTGTTTTGGGGGGAACTGAGTCGTGGTGGGTGTGCTATAGTGCAAGATGGCGTTGCGTTGACTGGACGGGTCGTCGCTTGACCATACAGGTCGCCGCGACTACCGTCGCAAAGTGCAAAGCGAGAGGTTTCAAGACATATTTACTGTTTTTGGTTTAAGAGTTCGTATCACTTAGCTGGTTTTCTGTCCTCCAGTCACCCACAAGCGGTCCTTGCGGCCAACCCACAAGCGGTCCTAGCGGCCAACCCACAACCGGTCCTAGCGGCCAACCCACAATCGGTTCTAGCGGCCAAACCCACCTCGATGCTAGCCATCACCTCATCTCCGGTCTTAGCGACCAATCCTGCCAAGGTCCATGTGACCACAGCCTGCACGACTGGATCAAGGATGACCTGCCTAGACAACACCCCATGAATGCATTTGAATGGCCACAGCTTGGGCCCTACCGCACAGCAATAGCCATATACA
>JAUBNU010055285.1:0-15225 GCA_032353855.1 Desmognathus kanawha | reverse complement strand
CTCACAGTTTATTGCTAACTTTTGGAAGAAATTTAATGAGCATCTTGGTACTAAACTGGTATTTTCCTCTGGTTATCATCCCCAAACGGATGGGGCTACTGAAAGGTGTAACCAAACCTTAGAGCAATACCTTCGTGTTTTCTGTATGAAGGATGAGAAGGAATGGTTCTCTGCACTGCCTTTGGTGGAATTCATGTATAACAACTCGTATCACACTGCAATAAAGACTACCCCCTTTTGTGCGTTGATGGGTTACCATCCTAGATTCCTTCCCTCCAGATTTCCCAATGCCTCCCTGGTTCCTGAAGTGTCAGTGTTTCTCAAGACTTTCTCATCAAGGGTACGAGTGCTCACATCTCTGCTCTTAGCCTCCAAAGCTTCAATGAAAGAACAAGCTGATAAACATAGGAGAGAAGCCCCTTTGTTTAAATCTGGAGACAGAGTATGGTTATCTACTCGTAATTTACACTTCAAAGGCATCTCATGTTCCAAATTGGCCCCTAAATACATCGGTCCCTATGTGATAGACACAGTTCTCTCTCCCTTAGTCCTTAAGTTACGCTTGCCTCCTACGATGAAATGCCACCCTGTATTCCATGTGTCCCAAGTTAAAGCATGCGCTCCAAAGACTCGCCCTGATGTTGAGACTCCACAGCCGGCTCCTGATACTCAAGGGGAATATCAGGTGGCTAAGATAGTGGATTCTCGTCTGGTTCGGGGAAAGCTTCAGTATTTGGTTGATTGGGTTGGTTACGGCCCTGAAGACAGGTCTTGGGAACCGGTTGTCAATGTTCATGCCCCGCGCTTACAAGCGGCTTTTCATGCAAGGCAACCGGATAAACCCAAACCTGCGGGGGGTGTCCCTGGAGGGGGGGGTACTGTTAGGAATCTGCCCCATTCGCCCCCCAAAGCTCCTCGAACACGGGGCCGGTCCCTCCGGCACCCGTGGTCATTTAGGCAGCGTGCAAGCATCCGCCCCAGACTGTGGTGACATGTGTATGCCGGTAGCCGGTTACGGCACGGTGCGGAACCACCAAGATGGCCGCCCGCATTCTTGTCCTTCTTTTGTGTTTGGTGTTCATTGCTTTGCCTTGTGTAGAGTCCTGTTCAAGATGGCCGCCCTCATTGACTGTGGTAGTCCTTCTTCTGTGTCTTGCTCCAGCTAACCAGTCAGGGGAGCTCGGCGCTTCCTTATAAGGAAGACGCCGGCTCCCAGACCTCGCTTGCGAACAACAAGCGGACCCCGTGTGACTCGTGATTACTTCTTTGGATTTCCTGTGCTTACGATAAGTGACCCGGCCTGTTCTTTGACTCTGTCTCTGCTTTGCCCTTTGTTGTGTTATTGCTCGCATTGGTATTGACTCCCTGCCTGTCCCTGGTTATTCTCTTGCTTAACGTCTTGTACCTTGTTTGCCCGCTCGTGTATCAGACCCCTGCCTGCCAATTGGACTGCTCTTGTTTACTCCTTCAGTCTTTGGCTTTGCTCGTTCTGTTGTGACCCATTTCTGTTCTACTATCCTGTGTTGGAATACTTATATTTGTGTTCCCCTGCCTGGCTATTACTTTGGTGAAAATAGCCTCAGTCCTGCACGGATTGGCCTGCACGTGTGTTAGAACGTGCGCTGCTAAGCGGCCTTACTGTGTTAACCATCTCAGGACTTCAGTTACCACTGCACCCGGTATTGAGTATCAAGGGGGTGTTAATCTGGTGAGCATTCACATCTTGCACACAGTCTGGTTTAATTACTGATATCAACATAACTACTAGCCAGACTAAAGTAACCTTCCTTATACCTGTACATTGTTTTGTCTTTCAGGTGCAGTGTCACAAGGTGACAACCCAGGTCCTTGTGGGCCCCCTTTTTCAACTTTCTGGCTGTATAGATATATTATATACAGCAGAGGGAGGAACAAGGGAAGCCTCATTTCATCGTTGTGGATTGCAAGTGCTTGATGGTCCAACAGTCGATAGGTCCTTTAACATCAATGCTTTCTGCTACTATTGTGACCTATTCCCGGGCATGAGAACTGTGCAGAAACAGGACGTCAAACAAATATCCTATCTTGAAAATGTCAATGGGGATGTTTTAACAAAAATTGTTTTCTCCTCAGTATTTACTAGGGATCTTATTTGGAATGGGGCTGATCTTTTTCGTAGCAAAGGCATTGATATAATTGAATGCAGAAAAATTGTGAAAATAGATAGACCCAGTGTGAGTAATACTGAAAGGGCTTCTTTGTGTAATTCATGTAATTCATGTGGCTCATCATCTAAAAAACGCGCTCACGATGACAATACAGCCACTAATAATAGCATGAAAAGAAATTGCCCAAACGCCCCGGGGTTAGCAACAATATCCAGCACCTCATGTGTTTTGGCTTCCACTGACCCTTTAGATACTGAGTCTTACAACATAGAAGGTGTTTTTAATGATAATGTGGGTGAGGTGAGTGAAATGTGTGCCTCCTAGCCCTAACATCTCTACGTCCCAGCGCAAAACCAACCAATTGGCAACAACTTGTGCTAGTTGGAATTGCGCAGGGCTGGACAGAGTTACGGCGGAAGAGAATTGGTTTTTAATTAAAGACTTTAATGTCCTTTTTATTCAGGAAACTTGGGCGGTTACGGAAACTTCCTTCAACGGCTTTCAAGCAATATTTCAGTTTGCAGCTAAAACTACCATGGGCCATAACTCCGGGGGGATTCTAACATTGATCAATGTTAAAAATGATTGGACGATACTATCTATCTGGCCTGACTTCCCGGGGTTATTAGTAATACGAGTGCAGCAACCCTGTAAAAGTGAGAAAAGAAAAGTGCTGCTTATTAACTGCTATTTAAAACCAAGCTATCTAATGAAAAATGGCCTAGTTTACATTAAGGAGTTTTTCTCTCAAATAGAAAGTTTGCTCTCAATATTCCCAGATGACTTGGTGGTCTGGGGAGGCGATTTCAATATGCATCTGTACAATGAAATGTTATATGCAGATTGTGAGCAATTGTATTTTGATATACCTGAACAAAAACTGACAGAAGAATTAACAAAGGGAAAGATTCAGCCAGTGACCCAAAAATTTGCAGATTATATTATGTGCAACAGTTTAGTAATTGTGAATGGTCGATTTGGTAAAGGTTCTGCCGAATCATGCACTTTCAGAAGGGGGAAGTCGGCATCTGTAATTGATTTTATTTTGACAAAAATCTGTGATTTCAATGTTTTTCTGAGTTTGGAGGCCAAATGGCTTGAGGGCTCTGACCATGCCCTGCTGCAGTTTTCCCTGAATCTGTCCCAACTCGGCCAATACACCCTGACTGAGGAGGTTGACATAGTGGGGGATTTAAGGATTAATTGGATTAAATGTGAAGAGGCATTGATTGATAATTTGGCAATAAAGTTTAATTCAGGATTGCTAACATGGGAGCAAAATGAAGTAGAGGGCCTCATTCCACAGTATGAACGTTCTATTAGTATGATTTCATCGAATTTACCGCGAAGGGATAGTAATAACGTGGGAAAGGTCAAAAGAACTGTGGCGTCAGTGGGATGGTTTGATAGGCATTGTAAAACTGAAAGGCGTAGAATGTGTAGGAAAATGAAAAATCTATATAGTAATGGGGAAGGTAGCTCCATTAAAGCTAAAAACATAAAACGGAGCTATAAACAATTTTTGAAAGTTAAGAAAGAAAATTTCAAAACAAAAATGGGCGAACGGCTCATAAACACATTACTAATGAAGGATTCTAGGACCTTTTGGCAAGAGGTTAATAAGTTGGCCTTCCCTTCACATTCTAAACAACCAGATGCATATATTGCGCCAAACATTTGGGGGTCTTTTTTGGGACAACTGTATGGGTCACAGCCACCTGCTTCAAGTCAAGATCCAAAAGTATCAGCAGACCTGAATATATGTAATGACAAAAATGACGGACATTTAAGCTGCAATTTGAGTGAGGTTATTGGCCTAATTAAAAGCATCTCTGCCTCAAGGGCATCTGGGCCGGAGGGAGTTCTTCCGTTTATTTTTAAAGTGTGTAGTGAAGTCTGGGCTGAAGCGCTGTTTCCCTTATATAATTTCTGTCTGTCAAAAATGATCCTACCAGAAAGTTGGAAGGGCTCAATTTTATTCCCCCTTTACAAAAAAGGTAATCGATTGGACCCCAAATCGTATAGACTCCTGGCCTTAATTGATCCTGGCAGTAAAATATTGGCAAAAAAACTCCAAAGGGAGCTTGAAACATGGGTAGATGACAGTAACATCCTAAAAAAATCCCAAGCAGGATTTAGAAAAAATCACTCCACCAGCAGCCACTGCTTGACATTAAGACTCTTGGTCGAAAAGTACTGCATTCTTCGAAAATGCGCGGTATTCTGCTGTTTTATTGACTTTAAGCAGGCCTTCGACCGAGTTTCGAGGGGCTGCTTGTGGCTCAAGATGGCTAAACTAGGGGTCCCTGCCACTCTTTTAAAAATGATACAGTTACTCTATACAGATACCTGGGTAAAGATCCGGTGGGGCCCAAATGGCGAAACGTCTGAAAGTATTAAAACACAAGAGGGCCTCAAACAGGGCTGTATCTTGGCACCTCTATTATTTAACATTTACATATCAGATTTAGAGGATGTTATGTGGGGGCCAGACACCCTATCTCCAAAAATGAATGCGAATGGGATCCCAGTCCTCTCTTATGCAGATGATATCGTCCTTATTGACTTGTCTCCTAGTGGCCTTCGAGCTAAGCTTACTGCCTTGCAGGGATACTGCGCTCAAAATCATTTTGTTGTTAATACTGACAAAACGAAGGTGGTAATTTTCGGTAGGACTAAATCAACACACACCTGGTCATTAAATGATGAAATACTGGAGAACGTTGAAAGCTACTGTTATCTAGGAGTAACCTTCTCTGCAAATAATAAATGGGATAAACATCTATCCAAAACCTACATCAAACAATCTGTGATAGTAAATGCCATGTCAAAAATAACAACGAGGGCAGGTCTCAATGTTAAAACGCTGATTGAAGTTTTTAAGTCCAAATGGCGGGGGGGTGTTCTTTATGCCGCAGAGATTTGGGGTTTGAATGATATTGATACTCTTGGTAAATGGGAAGCTCAGTGTTGGAGGAAGCTACTATGGCTACCTACCTCTACCCCGTTGTTCCCCATCTTTTTGGATTTAGACTTGGATCATGTGAGTGGCTGTTTACATAACAGATTGATGGCTCTTCTGTTAAGATACTGTGCCCATGGAATGGAGAATACCCTACTGTTTCAGTGCCTAATTGAAGGCTGGCATGCCAACCCACCATTCCCCTGGATTAAAGCAGTGAAAAATATGATCTGTTATAATTCTAATAGCAGTGCAACTTTTAATCCTTTTGAAGATGATCATAATGAGTTAATACTGATGAAATCTCGTATCCATGCTGATACTTATTCTACCATGGTTCAATCTGTGTCCACTTACTCTTCAATGCAATATTATGCCTCTTTAAAAATTCGAAAATGTATTTAACCTATTTTTACTGCTTGTCCTTCGATGAAGATCCTGAGGGTTATACTACAGTGTAGGTATAACATACTACCGATTAATGACACCAAACTTAAATGGGCCGGCATTCCAAAAGCATGCAGATTCTGTGTGTACTGTACCAATCAGATAGATGATTTACTGCATTTCTTTGTTATATGCCCGCTATTAAACATTCTTAGAGCGAGATGGTTGACAAAATATGTGGTGAGAACTAACGCAAGTGAGGCACTTCTTGCTATACTAAATGCCTCACAAGAGGCTGAAGTGGTTAAAGTGTACATTTTTGTTAACGAAGCTTTTAAGCTTAGAGCAGAGGTTGCGTCATGTGTGTTAGGATGTCACTTGCTTCCAAAGTATGATAAGACCAATGCTATTCTCAGTTATTGGAAGATTGGGCTAGTTTTGCAAAATGAGAATTGTAAATGTTGTATATAATCAATATTTTCTGATGATATTGCCTCCGTTTTTTTCTTTTTCCTTTTTGTATAAATGTGTTTTGATATGCCAAATGATAAATGTAAATATTTTTTATGTGCACGTTTGTATATCTTGTAAAGCTGAAAAAAGCAATAAAGATTACTTTACAAACATTATCAAACTTAAAGAAGCTGTGGTAAAGTCTGAATGTAAGAAGTGTCCTAAACAGAACTGGGTGTACATCTGTAATCTCGTGGTTGTGAATGGCTTCGCATGCACATTCAATTCCTTCATGATGTTGTATGTTTGTATAGAGAGATGTAATGTCAATCGTCACAAGAATCCAATCGGTGCTAGGATGTGCAATCTGTTCTATTTTACTGATAAAATCAGTAGTATCCCTAATATAAGATGGAATGTCAGACACGCATCTTTTTAGGAAGTCATCCAAGAATGTAGCTGTATGTTCAAACATGGACTCGCATCCAGAAACAATAGGACGGAACAGGGGTGTTCTTAAATTTTTATGAATCTTTGGTAGACCATATAAAATTGGAACCCTCGGATGTTTATTTTTCAAAAAGTGATAAGTCTTATCACTGATCCAATCCCTGTTGTTAGCATCGATTAAGATATCCAATATTTTTTGAAGGGTAACTGTGGGTTTTTTCATCTGCTAGATGTTTAAGCATCTCTGTTTTGTAATATGCTTTATCTAATATCACAGTGGCGCCACCTTTGTCTGCCTTTTGAATCATAATGTAAGAATTATCATTAAGTTCTTTAAGTGCCAAATGTTCAGCATGCGTGAGATTGAAATTATTTTTTGTGAGGAAATCTGTTTTATTAAACTCTGTCAGAACGGTTTGACTAAACACTTCTATCGACTTGTTATTAATCGTAGGACAGAAAGTGCTTCTAGCTTTTAATTCTTTAAAAGGATGTGCCTTTTGGTCAGACGGAGGTTGGCCTAAGAAAAAATGTTTTAACATCAATTTTCTAGTGAATTTTTGAAAATCCACATGTACATCAAAAGAGGGAGTATCTTTAGTCGGAACAAATGATAGACCTTTAGATAACACTGCCATTTGATTCTTGGTTAACTCAACTGATGAGATGTTAATTACTTGGTCCGGTCTCTGAGATTGTGTTTCCCTATCTCTCTCCCTTTCTCGATTTCTTTGCCTTTGTCCCCTCCTTTTTTGCCCCCTCCTTGTCTTGTTTTATAAGTTCGTCTAAAAAACGCTGTCTTTCTTGGGGATCAAACCTTCTACTGGGTCCAGGGACCGCCCTCTCTTCTGTCTTATCTCTTTATTCTGGTTCCTCAGATGAATCTGTAGGTACGTCAGCGTCTGATGGATTCGACTCGACTTCTTTTTTAAAGATTTGTTGTTTCTTATTGACAGGTAAGAATTCAAACCAGTTATACACCTGGTCATGTGCATAATCATAGATATCCCTTTTGAACTTTCTTATTTTACCTTTCTCCAATTCTGTACGATGTTTATCTATAATGTCATTGACAGTCTCAAGTGTTACTGACCATTCATCTGCTGTCTTCACAGTTTTCAGGGTATCTTCAGCTTTAGCAATCTCTGTTTTAATTTCCTTAAGCTCTGTCTGTAGTTCTTGTATGGTTAATAGAATAAGGTCTAGTGATGCTTTATTCAGGATCATATGCCATTTAGGAATAAATCCTTTTCTATGTCTACAAAGTAGAGGCTTAATGAGAATTCGAAGACCCCTAGGAATTCTCTTTGTCTTGAAATATTCTGCCAATGTTGTTGCGTGCAGAAGAGTAGAGACCTCTTTTTTCCTTAAGTATTCAAATTGTTGAACAGTATATTTTTGATCATTCCTCATCAAAAAACTCGCATTCTCTTGTAATTGGGCTAAAATATTCTCAGCGGCCTCTGCTGTATATTCTAGTGTCAAGGCACATCGATCTGTTTGAGCCACGAATTCTTCAAATGACATGGTATTAATCTATAACGTTAAAGAACAATAAACAAAAAACTAAACAATGATGTACGTTTTCTTCTATTTGATTAGACACAAACAACTAAAGCATGTATTTAGTGGTGCGTAGGCCCTTTAGTTATTCAAAGATCAAAGAAATATATCCCAGAGAACTGGGATAGCAAAAGCCCGCACTCAAGATTAATACTGGTACTCCCACGTCAACCTGTAACTATCACAGGTACCTGCAAAGTTACTGAAAACCAACCAGTATGTACATCACTTCTGGTGTGGGGCACACAATAGTTCACTCCTCAATATTGAGAACATGTAGAATATAATGCATTTCTGAACAATTTTTTATTGGAAAAATATTTTTTTATCAAGAATTTTTTTTCACTTCATATTCAAATGTCATTTTATAGATTTTTACAATCCACAGCACACTAAAACAATATAATGTGGTTTCAAATAACCCTAGATGCACAGTATCCATAAATGGGTTATTGCATTTTGTGTGAATCCACTATTATAGATATAGTATACAAAACATGTCACGTGATAGGAGTCCACCATTAAAAAGTCCCATGTGCAGCTATTTCATTCATGTATCTGCTGCTCATGTATCTGCTGCAATATGATCACATTTCTGGCTGTTGTAGCCATCATCAGGCATGCATAAGGTTGTAGTACAACAGTCCCTAGTCGACCCACATCCAACGCATCAAATATACATTTCAGAAATATATACAAAAGAAAAAACAACAAAAGAGAGAAAAAAGAAAAAATATATAATGTTAATCTCATGTCATCAAGTTCACTCAAGTGAAGAATTAAGCGGCAAAATTAGCCCCAAGGCGACTCACCATTAGTCTTTGGCAGAATCTAGAGGTGTGAGTAAGAACACATATTGACCAATTACATGTCTCCAGATATCACAATTAAGCGGCAAGAGTTCACGTGAAAATGCATCACTGTACTCACCTCTTTGGCAACTGGATGCTGTATCTACAAATAACCAAAATGAGGTGGCTTTAACAATTATGATCAAACACAGACACGGTCTGTAAGAAGGCCGAGTAGAGTAAACACAGCGTGGAGAACTTACCGAAAAACGTGCCGTAGCACGCACAAGCGCAGTCAAAGCACCGAGGTGCAAATAATGTAAACGCCGGGCAGAACGCGCCCATTTTATATGTGCCGCCATCTTGAAAACACACGTATCAATCGTAAACAAAGTACAACACTTGCCACTTAGTTGTGATTTACAATATTAGATCTCTATTAGAGGTGTATAGTGTTCTATTATATATCACAAAGCATTATAATTGTCTTCAATGAGAAGAAATCTTTATATGCAATACAGCCATAATACTAGGCGTCTATTAAACAAAAATAGGCGCCATCTTGAAATGGTATAACACGCATAATCCAGTGGTATATCCAACGTCTTGAAGCAATACATGTGCTTCGTATACGTAGTTACATTCCAACGTATATTATATAAGATTCCACAACAAGGTCATCATGTAATACTAGGCATTTTTATATTCACCCAAAGTTTATCTTTCCATAAGGTGGTTGGTTTATAAAACAGACATAATCAATTCTATGCACATAGGTCATCGTTAGTACACCGAATCATTACATAACTGGAAATACTGCATCAAATATAGTCGAGGTCATGAGCAGCCAACAAGCTCACTGACTTCTATATAAGCATGAATAGTAAATGGCTGAAGATATAATACTATGCATAAAGGATCAACATCCTCATCAGACTAATACTAGTACTGCATCAGTATCATTTACAGTATATATGTTAATATACATTTCATATACATCTATCAATGTTTGTAGCAGTATTCAAGTGTGCTGAATTGATATCACAGCTTAACTTCAATAGACACGTACAATCTACCCTCACATGACCTAACTGAGCAGATTGCAATTTACTCTAGGCATGAGTATTAAAATATGCCATCGCTGTACTCCGTAAAAGTCCACTTCATACATTATATCTCATAAGAAGCATTGAAGTGCCCATTCCTCATTGAGACCTCGCGGAGCCAAAGTTTTGAATTCATGTATTAGTCTAGATTCACTTTGTAATAGCGCTCTCTCCATATTCCCACCTCTAGTATTCACAGATATAGCCTCTAGCACACAGAAATACAGTTGGGCTATCTGATGACCTAACAGATTAAAGTGGTGAGCCACTGCCGATTTCACATTATTACACCTTATGTCGCTTCTGTGTTTTTGAATGCGACAACGGATTTCTTGCGATGTTTGGCCGATGTAGTATAATCCACAAGGACAGCGGATAGCATAAACCACATTCGCAGATCTACATGTCAAATTGTGCTTAAAGAACCATTTTTTCCTGGTTGCTGGATTCATAATGTAGGTACCTCGCATAATAGAATCACAGCAATTACAATTGAGGCATGGATATGTGCCTCTTTTTGGTGTTAATGTATTTTCTCCTTTAGCCACACTGTTGATATCATTATGTATCAGTATATCAGACAGGTTTAAATGCTTCTTATATGCTATGGTAGGTTTAGTTGGAAGGACATGACCGATAACTGGGTCGTTCAATAATATAGGCCAATGTTGGGTAATGAGATGTGACATTCTTTTGGCTCTTTGGCTGAATGTGATGACAAACACAAATGGTTCAGAGCGAGTATCTTTCTTTTGTACTTGAAGTAATTCATCTCGATTTTTCAGCCTTGCTTTCTCTTTAGCATCACTCAAAAGTCCTATAGGATAACCATGGTCACTCAAATCAGTACATAGTCTTTCTGCTTGTGTTTCATAATCCTGTATATTAGTGTGTATTCTTCGATATCTCAAAAATTGTGAGTATGGGAGTGCTTTTCTAGTTGCCACAGGATGAAACGATTGGTAATGTAACAGGTTATTTGTATCTGTAGGTTTCCTATAAAGGGTAAGTTTAAATTGACACTCTTCAATAACAACATAAGTGTCAAGAAAAGCTACCCCTGTCTCACCAATATTAGCTGTTATCCTAATGGTGGTATGCATCATATTCAGATATTCCAGAAAGGCACTCAACTGATTTCTTTCTCCTGACCAAATCAAGAAGATATCATCGATATATCGATAGTATCTTATGATATTTTGTTGCCAATGCGAGTTTGTAATAAATTCATTCTCCCAGCTATACATAAATATGTTAGCATAACTTGGCGCAAAATTTGCGCCCATACTAGTGCCGGATAGTTGACCGGCACTAGTATGGGAGCCGGGTGCGGCGTCAGGCAGAGTCGGGCTGAGTCAAGTGGCAGAGGTCTTTGGCCAAGAGGAGAGGCAGTAAATCAGCCGAAAAATCACGAGAGAAGTAAGAAGCAAGAGCAAGAGGGTACCTGTATCTGCACTGTATCTGCACTTGCCCGCACTGTTTCTACGGCCCCTAGGGTTCTGAAGGCCCTAGGGTTCCCACGCCCGCCGGCAGGAACTGACATCGGCCGCGGTGAAAGGCCCTTGGTGGTGGACGAGTGGCCCGGGGACAGCGACGCCCGCCTTCCGGAGGCGGGTGTGAGGGGAGAGCGCAGCCTCCTAGGAACTACAACACCCAGCGTTCCAGGCGAATGCATCTAACGTCGTGACGTCATCTGCACGACCGGAGCGGGAGCTCTTTAAAAAGGCTGCGCTATCGAGCGGTAAGCGTAGCGGGTGCGGCGTCAGGCAGAGTCGGGCTGAGTCAAGTGGCAGAGGTCTTTGGCCGTCTTAGGCCTCGCAGGCAAGCTCCACCATATTTTCATCCACTCTTTGTGATATTCCTCGAAACAAGACTGTCTGAATTGTTGCCACTTCCCACATCCCAAATAGGGCAAGTGCGGCTACTATTAACGAGGTAAAAAGGCTAAAGTAGTTGCTGGTGTTGCTTGTGTCATGTTGTCACCCCCCTTTCATTCAAGCAGCCACCAGTACCACCATGCAGAAAGAGCTTCCCCCAGCTCAAACTACGAGTGCAGCTGAGGTGGTCACGGTAGACAAGGTCATTTCGCCTGAGCCGGTGAAACAAAGTGCGCCTACCAGTAATACTAATCGCTCTGTCTCCACTACTGCGATGATACATGCTAATTTAGATCAAGCTGAAACCGAGGCAAACAACTGCTCCCTTACACAGAATGGAGGCTGTCCAAGTCAGGTGGACCTGTCGGTTGTCCTATCGGACTTTGATGAGGGAAATGATATCGTTCTGGTCAATAACGAACCAGCTAAGCAACATCAGACTAATGGACTCTTGATTGATGCTGAGACCTGGCAGACACATCTCACTGTGATTAGCAAAATGGCTAACGCACTTGAAAAAATTACCGACGTTGTGGCAGAGCAAAAAGGAGTCTTGGATTCCATAGTGACCAAAATTTCAGACTCTCATGTGGCGACAAATAAAAATTTTGCTTTAGACAGGGCTGCCATTGCAACAAACAACAAGCTGCTTGAGGGCTTTGATAAAAAACTGGACACTATCCAGCAACAGCAGATTAAGGATCAGTCTGCTTATGCCCAGCACAGGAAAGAGACTGCAAAGATGATCAAGATGCTCAATGACATTGAAAGAAAGATTGAGGGTCTTAGCAACAAGGCTGCCCCTATGGTGGTGCGCTCCTTAATGAGCATGGATGGAGTGACTACCACAGCTACTGAGCAACCACCTGATATGCAATGTCCTCTGAATCCAAATGCAAAAGCCTTTACCTTGACAAGCCAAGCTTCATCAGCTCCCCTGATGAAATGTGTTGTGCCATTAAGTAATGCCCATCCAAATTCAACAGGATGTAGGAGTTCGTGTGACATAAAGGCGAAGGTGCACAACCATGCTAATCAGTTGAAGAACACTGTCTGCCCTCTATCTTTGTATTTTAATCCTATGTTTGTTACAGAGGATGGGTTTGTCGATGTTAGGAATCTGCCCCATTCGCCCTCCAAAGCTCCTCAAACACGGGGCCGGCCCCTCCGGCGCCCGTGGTCATTTAGGCAGCGTGCAAGCATCCGCCCCAGACTGTGGTGACATGTGTATGCCGGTAGCCGGTTTCGGCACGGTGCGGTACCACCAAGATGGCCGTCCACATTTCTGTCCTTTTGTGTTTGTTGCTCATTGCTTTACCTTGTGTAGAGTCCTGTTCAAGATGGCCGCCCTCATTGACAGTGGCAGTCCTTCTATGCCTTGCTCCAGCTAACCAGTCAGGGGAGTTCAGCGCTTCCTTATAAGGAAGACGCCGGCTCCCAGACCTCGCTTGCGAACAACAAGCGGACCCCGTGTGACTCGTGATTACTTCTTTGGATTTCCTGTGCTTACGATAAGTGACCCGGCCTGTTCTTTGACTCTGTCTCTGCTTTGCCCTTTGTTGTGTTATTGCTCGCATTGGTATTGACTCCCTGCCTGTCCCTGGTTATTCTCTTGCTTAACGTCTTGTACCTTGTTTGCCCGCTCGTGTATCAGACCCCTGCCTGCCAATTGGACTGCTCTTGTTTACTCCTTCAGTCTTTGGCTTTGCTCGTTCTGTTGTGACCCATTTCTGTTCTACTATCCTGTGTTGGAATACTTATATTTGTGTTCCCCTGCCTGGCTATTACTTTGGTGAAAATAGCCTCAGTCCTGCACGGATTGGCCTGCACGTGTGTTAGAACGTGCGCTGCTAAGCGGCCTTACTGTGTTAACCATCTCAGGACTTCAGTTACCACTGCACCCGGTATTGAGTATCAAGGGGGTGTTAATCTGGTGAGCATTCACATCTTGCACACAGTCTGGTTTAATTACTGATATCAACATAACTACTAGCCAGACTAAAGTAACCTTCCTTATACCTGTACATTGTTTTGTCTTTCAGGTGCAGTGTCACAAGGTGACAACCCAGGTCCTTGTGGGCCCCCTTTTTCAACTTTCTGGCTGTATAGATATATTATATACAGCAGAGGGAGGAACAAGGGAAGCCTCATTTCATCGTTGTGGATTGCAAGTGCTTGATGGTCCAACAGATTGTTCGCAAGCCAACTTTCCACAGCGATGAGTGAGGAACCTGACATTAGTGTAGTTTGGGGTCAGAAGCTAGATGAGGAGTTTGCGCGTGTACAACACTCTCTTAGTGTAATAGGAAAGGAATTAGGAGGTCTCCGAACCGAGCAACAGGCCATGGCTAATAGGGTACAATCCCTAGAAAAAGGTACACCTACAGAAGGTGCTACTACTGCACCAACAGGTCCTGCCCTCCCACCTCCTATTGACACAGCTAATCCTTTTTTGTCTCACCTTTTACCTAATCCACCTATGCCTACTAAGTTTAAGGGAGACACCAGGGACTTCAAAGCCTTTCTTACACAATGTAAACTACACTTCCTCAATAAACCCCGCATGTATGCAACCGATAGCAGCAAGGTCATGTTTATTCTAATGAACCTAGAGGGTAATGCACTTAAATGGGCGACTCCGTTTATTAACGATGAAAACCGTATCTTAAAAGATTATGCAGGGTTTTTGGAGGCTTTTTCGAATATGTTTGAATCACAACAGGAAGATGAAATCAGACAAACCGAGCTTCTAGAATTTAAACAGGGCAATAGAGACACGCTTGAATACATTACCCATTTTCAACTCCTGGCTTCCACCACCAGTTGGCCTGATGCTCTCCTCATTAAACTATTATATAAAGGTTTAAAGGAGGAGATGAAGGATGTACTATCCAATATGGTCACTCTTCCCAAAATATTTTCGGAATACGTCAATTTGGCCATTCAGTTAGATCAGCGTCAGAAAGAACGTAAGAGAGAGAAAAGAAGACATGAATCATATCGACCTTTACAAACTTACACCCCTCCTCACACCAGAACCCCGGATACAAGTGAGCCTATGCAATTGGGAGGGGTTCGAGGACCCCTACCCACACGAGAAAAGGAACGGAGACGCAGAGAAGGGTTATGTTTTTATTGTGGTAGCCCTAGACATGCCATAAACAATTGTCCCCTGATTTCGGGAAAAGCCCACGCCCAGTAGACACACGAGGAGGTCTCCTGGGCGATTCTGTTGAATATACTCCTCGCGTTGTAGGAACTATTACAGGGGATGCTCCTTCAGCTCCCCACATCTATTTAGAAATTACCATTCGTGTGGCAGGACAGAAAGATCTCCATACCCGTGCGCTTCTGGACTGCGGGGCTAATGGTAATTACATAGACCAAGACTTTCAAAAACAACATAGGATACCTATTTGTAAACATGCTAGGCCAGAGCAAGCCACGTCCGTAGATGACTCCCCCTTGAAATCTGGAATGATTGAAGAA
>JAUBNU010044234.1:0-15355 GCA_032353855.1 Desmognathus kanawha | reverse complement strand
CGTCGAGCGGGCTGCTCTCCCGCTGCCCGTCGTCTCTCTCCGGGTCCGAGCTAGCCTCGTCGAGCGGGCTGCTCTCCCGCTGCCCGTCGTCTCTCTCCGGGTCCGAGCTAGCCTCGTCGAGCGGGCTGCTCTCCTGCTGTACATTAATATCTTGTTGCTTACTAGCAGGGCAATCATTAGCCATCTCATGGCCGCCTTCAGCCATGGTAGCTGTGTCTGTATGTCCTGGCACAGTCTTCCTCAGCTTCTTCCAGAACCTGGGAAGACTGCGTTTCTTTTTTGGGCCCTGAACATTGTTTTGTTTTGTTTGTAGCCTCGTCGAGCAATTTACCTTCGTGCAAGTTAAACCCATACTGGAAAATGCGAACAATATAGCTTAGATTCTCTTTCAGCTCTGCTTTCTTTGAGAGTGTCTCTTAGAATGAAATTTGAAGGTGCAATTGCTCCTTATATAGACGTTCTGGAACTCTGTTCCGGAACTCTGTTCCATATAAGGCATCTGTCATTTCATTGGTTATACCAGTACATGCTGTTTGGTTTAAAAAATAACATTACATCATTATTTAAAAAAAAAAAAACCTGTGTGTTTTGAAAGAAAATACCTGTGTGTGTGTGTGTGTGTGTGTGTGTGTCTGTGTGTTAATTCTTATCCTACCAATACAGTCCACATTATTACTTAAAAGCTTGTTTGACATCATTTAATGCTGATATAGTTTTCAGTAACTTCAATTAAACATGAATTGTGTTAATATGATGAAACTAATATGGGGTCACTTTGACCCCAATATAATAGAATTGAAATTAACACACGGCCATTTAAACTTCAGCACTTTTAAATATGTATTGACTTGAAAGTAGGGTGTCATGGAGGCTTAGATGGTGGCCCTGTTGACTGTCACCGAAGGGTTTGGGGCTTTGAATCTCATCACTGCTTGGCAGGGGTGCCGTAATGGCGGGGGAAAGTTACGACGATTCCAAGGGCCCCTGAATGACAGGCGGCCTAAAGAATTGGGAGAATAGCTGGATTGGTCTGGACTGGGGGGCCCAATATGAAATGCCTTCATGGGGCCCACAATCTCTAGCAATGCCCCTGCTGCTCGGTGTATGCATGAATGTTTTCCTGCAGACATTGTTTAGGCTAATTGGTGCTTCTACGACTTCCCATAGTGTATGAGTGTGTGTGTGTGTATATCACCTGTGATGGATTAGCATCCTGCCCAGGATGTACCCCAGCCTTGTGCCCTGTGCTGCTTGGCACGGGCCCCAGGTGACTCTGTCCAGGACAAACAGACTGATGGTTGGGTGATTTTTCGGGTTTGGACGACGCAGAGGCTCAGGACACATCAGTTACATCACACCTTTGGGGGCTGGGAGTCAAAGACAACTTTTGCTCTGTGTGTGAGGTTTGCATGTTCTCCTAGTGTCATATGAATTTTCTCTGGATCTTCTGTTTTACTCCCAAGATCGAAAGAGGTGCACTTAAGGAAATTTGTGTCTCTAAATCGGCTTGTGTGTGTGTGTGGGCGTGTGTGCGCCCGGTAGTGATCATCCAGGATGTTACCCAGGGGCCCACCGGTGAAAACACTACTGCACGATGGGACACGACAACAGAAATGTACTTACAGGACCGGTTCTAGCTACAGGCAGAAAAGGCAGTTACCCTGATTTACCGGCATTGTGGAGGAATTGAAATGGTCATCAGTTTACTTGGTAGGGGGGCCTCCCTAGAAAAGCTTTGCCTATAGGGCCTCTTAAAACGTATAGCTGGCCTTGTGTACTTAAGGTCTTTTATCATAACCCACTTTCTTTCTGCTGTCAAGTATAATGATAACAAGAAACTGAATTGTGAGTCTTTTTGTACTATATTAGGAGAAATTTTTCGGAAATCACAGCAGACGTTACAGGTTTTGACAGACGGTAACAAGGACACTGGCATTTCCAAGACTAAAGTTAGGTTAGCAGTAGCCTGTGGATCCCTAGACACTAGCACAGTTGGTGCTTGTGTCTCCACCTAGTGGCCAAAAAGTCCATACAACGTCTGCTTCTAAATGCCCTTACTCCATTCCTGCCCAAGCAGTCGCATTAACTGGGAGCAACTGGAGAGCGTCGGCTCAACGCATGAAGTTCCCCAGCAGCGGCCAGTATCTTTCTCTGCATTGCTCTGCGTACTAAAGTGACCAAAATTACCTTTTCATTTACCGATGACTCTAAATCTATTGGCCTGCAGCAGACTCGCCTACTTTCCCCAGACCCTGCGGTGTCTGAGATGGATTTCAGATTATCACCAGCAGGGGATGTTATTGACAGTACCTGGTCTGCAGGTCTTGCTGTGATTTGCACCAGGCATGCGTTCCCCTTTGACACATGCGTACACCAAATTATACTTTACGACACTGCCCCATTTATAATGTGTATGTGCATTATTTTAAGTTGCGTCATATTTCTGGGTATCAAGTGGAGCTGCGACTTCTCTTGATCAATAAACCTTTAGTGTTTTGCTTCACTGTTGGCATTGAAATATTTACATTTTTTATTTGAAATTTGAACAAAGCTTGAATTCCTTTTTTAACAGTTTTGCAAAATAAGGACACGTGTGGTTTAAGAAGTCAAAAAAAAAAATTGTTCAGGAGGTAAAAAGTTGGGAGATGGTAAGTCTGAACCTCATTGTGTCACTACACAGAACAACTGTGTACAGAACAACTGCATTGGCTATGATCTGTATACAAAGTGGGTTGCTGATGATTCTCGGCAGTCTAAGAGACCACAAGTGAAGGTCGTGTCATCAGGACTGGAAGCTGTATTTATCTGGCATAGTCAGAGAAATCATTACTGACCAAGGCTAAGAATTCACCAATGGGGTAGAGTCGAAAGGAGTCATTTCCATTAAAAAAATAAAAATAAATACTAGTAACTGCAGCCAATGACGAAAGGGTCCAAAGCTGAGGACAATCGGACAGGTAGGACAGGTAGGAGAAGAAATAGAGGAAAGACGCCAGAGAACCGGCGGCCAGGGTAGTAGAAAGTAGAATTAGACTGCCATAACAGGATGGAGATTGAGCGTAGGTCAAACGGGATAGGAGATGTAGGACAGAGCAGGGGGCTGTTCCACGAAGCGAGCTAACCTCAAAAGCCAGGCTTATTTCGACAATCCCGGCTTAATTTTTCCAAGTTCAGTTCCACGAACGAGGCTAACCTGAAGCTCCGCTTAATTACTATGTCAACATATGCTCTTGGACAAGCCTGCTCCGTGGCAGGTTAGCTGTGAAGCTTAGCTTAGCTTGATGAATATGATTGGACGAGCCATGTGATGTCACAGCACGACATTCTGCGGGGCTGGGATTACTCTGCTGCTGTTCTCTCCCTCTTTCGCACACGTCGACCCTCCAATATAAAATTATTACAGATTACATGCAGGCGATTCTAATTACTCAGAAAGTATAAAATGACAAGGAGTGCATTTCACATGAATAACCATGGCGTGCCCATTTATTCATAGTCCAGTTGATGAGGGAGCGAGGCTCATTTGTAGAGCTTTAAGGCAACAGGTTCCACAATTACTTCGGCCCAGGATAGATCCGTTGCATTTTGCGGATGATTATTTATATGAGCGCTATAGATTTAGTAGACACAGTATTGCATATTTGTGTCAGTTATTGGAACCTTACATTTCTAAAAACACATGTCGCTCTAAAGCCCTTACGGTTGCACAGTCTATGTGTATCGCTTTGCGTTATTTTGCCAGTGGTTCATTTCTGTACAGTGTGGGGAATGCTGAACATTTAAGCAAAGCTACAGTGTGCCGTGAAATCAGGAAGGTTTACATTGCATTAAAGTCCTTTTTAAATATATTCATTACATTTCCTGGCCACCGAGGACTTAAGGAAACTTTCTTTGGAATTAATGGTGCTTAATCTTTAAACATCTACTCATGATAAGTAACTGAATTTAATTCGTCAGGCTTTCCTAACGTCATTGGAGCCATTGACTGTACACACGTGAGGATAAACGCTCCAGCAGGTCCAACAGAGCCTGATTACATAAACCGCAAATCAATATCACAGTATTAATGTACAGGTAAGTACTGATAATACCTCACATTTATATATAAGAGGTGAAAGTGTAGTCGTCCAAAATCAGCAATGTATGTCATTACCATTTCCTAAAATGTTTCAGATGGTATGCACTGCTGAACATCTAATTTCAAACATTGTGGCAAAATGGCCAGGATCAGTACATGATGCCAGAATCTTCAGTGGCTCAAAGCCTCAGACAAGGCAAGTCAACTAAAATTCACAAATATGCTGTAGTTTATTATACTACAGTCTAATGTGTCTACTTTCCATTATAGGAATTTTTCCTGGTGTGCTGCTTGGTGACAGAGGATACCCACGTCTACCGTTTCTTCTCACACCATATACAGATCCTGCAACACAAGCAGAAAGACATTTCAACCATGCCCATTGTAAGACAAGGGCACGCATTGAAATGACATTTGGACAGTTAAAATCCAGGTTTAACTGCCTGCGGCATCTCAGAGTTACACCAGACAGAGCGTGTGACATTGTAGTACCCTGTGCAGTTTTGCATAATGTTTTGCATTATTGGCATACAGGAGCGTATGCCAATAATGACGCAGGATGAGCAATGGGAAGAGGGCCTAGCAGTGGAAGACCACACGGACGGTAGAGCTGTGAGATGTGTACGCAAACACATATTTTGGTTGATTCTGTTGCAAATTTCATTTATTTATTTTTTTTCCCCCCCAACAAAGAACAATTAGAGACATTTCTTCATTTTTATTTAATCTTTCATATCCTGTTGGGGGAAGCATTTACAACAGTGAACACTAAATGTAGACAGTGATGTTAACCACTTACACATCTCTCTCCAATTTTTTAATTTCAAGCTTCAGTTTTTTTTATTTTCAGGTGTCTATATTCGAGGTCTGCTTTTCGGACTTCTATTTCCTGGATCAAATACCTCTTGTAAATAGCACGGACATCTGTCTCATTAGAAGGAAAAAATTCATTCATTCTTATCAATTACATTAAACAGTTTATTACTTACCTTCTTCCTTTGACGGTCTTTGAGTACATGTGGGCTGTGCTGATGAGGGCTGAGCATTGCCCACCTGGGTCTTCAGACTCCTGTACACAGCAAATACTGCATGGGTTTATAAGGAAGAGAAATGTTATTCGCTGCAAAATAGTTTAAAGTTCATACGGCTAGCATTTCTGAGCAAACAGAAACAGTTTCCTCATCCTCCTGTGTCGTGGATGGCCCCGCGATCTGCAAAAAGGGGACATTTGTTGGTTATATTTACCATGGCCACAATGCAATCAAATTCAACTTGTCACACACAAAGTACGACATGCAGTGGTATGCTTATTGCTGTACAATGCCTGACTACAAGTGTTGACAGTACAAGTAAAGCTATTTCCATTAGAAGCGGGGCTTAACTTACAGAATAAACTTAAGTGAACAAAAACCACAATACATGACAGAATTAGCAGCAGATAAAGGCATTGGACTGGAACATTAAATATAAAACCCACAGTTATCATTAAAGTATCAGATTAAATACAATACTCACAGCAGATTCTAATGACTGTTGTTCAGGATCCAAGAGGGTCAAGACACCATCCACTACTGTAATGCATTACAATATTTGTTTAAGACATTTAACAGAAAGCAAGGCAGAGAGGAGAAACAGAGTAAAGACCTACCATACCTTTAACATATGATTGCACATTACTAGAAGGAAGAACATCTGAGGATGTTCCTCCCTCAATCCCCTCAATAATAGGCCGTGCATAGTTCTGTGTAAGGGCCATCACCTCGGCTGGGGCACAGGCTGCTGGAGGTGGGCCCCCACCGGTTGCAGCAGCTGCAGCTCTCTTTTTGGTGGCTAAATTATACAATGCAAAAGTGGCCTTTAAATTAATTCTTTAAAAATGTAGTTCTAAATTAGATTTACTTTTTACCATTCTGAAGAATATTTTTGTATTTAATCTTCACTTGCTGCCAGGACCTTTTCGTTCCACTCGTGTTGCTCCTGAAACCAAGCATTATTAATAATTACAATTATATATCACTTTTTATCCAAGATGAACCCACATAATTAACATGCTGTCCTGTTTATCAATGTGTTAAAATAACCTTAAAGTACCTTACAACTGGTAACAAAATGCATATGTAAAAGGAAATCTTAATGACTATACATTTTGAAGGCTTGAAACTGTTCTCATTTAGTTGTTAAATAGTTTGACATCCTTAACACAAAAGTTACTAAAATCATGTTCTTACGCATTTAACTTGTCAGCTATTTTCTGCCATGCAGCCTCACGAGCTTTGATAATACAGCTCGTGTTCCCCTTTCTAGTTATTATAGCTTTGTAGTCCTCATAGGCTTGTAATAATAATTCTTGCTCCGCCTGCGGAAAAAACGCAGCTCTTTCCTTAGTTTCCATTCTTACTTATCCAGCATCGATTAACAAGGCTGCCTTTTATATCGCGCGGACGCGCACGAGCCTCGCTTATCAAGCTTGGCTTGAATTAGCGGAGATTAAATACACCTGAACCTCAATGAGCCTGAAGTGAACTGTTAGGCTAACTCAAGCGAGGCTATTACAAATAATCCTCGATTTTATAAGATCGCTTCGTGGAGCAGCCCCCAGGACTGGTTTGGGTGAGATGGTCTAAGTAGTAGGTAGAAATTAGGATGCAGATGGTTTTAGTGTGGGCGTAACTGGTCAGTAGATGTCGGACACAATGTAAAACTATCCGCTGCAGTACCTGAGCCCGTCTGAATTATTAATAATAATAATAATAATAATAATGACAATAATAATAATGACAATAATAATAATGACAATAACAACAACAACAATAATAATAATTATAATAATGACAATAATAATAATAGAAGCTTCATTGATCCTCGTGGGGAAAACACCATCATGTCTCCCCCAACTCGCTTTACGGAGAGTGCGCTGGGCACGACTGGCTACTTAGCTCAAGTACCCACCAAAGCTGGGTTCGAACCGGCGACCCTCTGATCACAGGCTTAGCCCACTGCACCACACCTTACTTTAGGTAAGACAGGTGAGATCAGTAGACACCTTCCTACCTGACCTGCTAACTCATTTTAGCTGAATTAGCTTAGGTCGGTCTCAGACATATATAAACAGTGGCCGTATCGCTCCTGTTTGACCGATTGACACGAAATTTGGAGGGTCTGTCTGTGGAATATCCTTACAGAAGGGAGAGAAATTTGCTTGAATGATTGGTTGAAGCATGCCTGAGATATAGCTGTCTGAATGAGATGGGAATGGAAATGGTGTGGCCAGCAGGTGGAGTCAGCACTCCATTTTAGAAATTCTATTCAATACTTTCAGGCCTTCTCATGTGTAAATTTAATGTGATAATGTTGTGTGAGGCAAATGGATGAAAAATGAAAATATGGACTTAGGTAAAGGGAACGGGAAGAAATAATTTAATGTTTAATGAGAAATAAGGACATTTCAGCTGAATTTGCTATGGTAGGTGTTAGCCATGTATGACCTTTAATTTAACTTTAGTGGCTGTAGTTCCTCCTTTTGACTGATCAGCACCTAAGTTGGACGGTCTCTCTGGGGTGCAGTGTGTCGGAGTACATGAGCGGGTCAAATTTGGTGAGGATTGGATGAAACGTGACTGAGATTTAGCTGTTTGAATGAATTGGGTATGGAAATGGTGTGGCCAGCAGGTGGAGTCAGCGCTCCATTTTAAAAACTTTATCCAATACTTTCAGGCCTTCTCATGTGTAAATGAAGTCTGCGAAGGTCACCAAAAGTAAGGCCCCTCGTCTGACATGAAGGTCTGCTAATTAAGGTGATATCTATACATGTGATTGAAGGGCAGACTCTGTAGTTTTAGGGGCACTTTGAGAGGTGTTCCTAGGTCACTGCTAGCTGCAGTTATGGGCTGTGAAGTGACAGGTGGGGTGCCCCCATTGACTTGACATTGCCTACCTTAGCAAATTCAATGGGCCACCGCAGGACTTTGGTGAGGGCCACAGTCACCAGACTTGGCGCAGTCATTCGTGAAGGTGTCTAGTTTACGTGCGCCGAATTTCAGACCTGTAGGTGGTGCGGGTCAGTCGTAGGCCCCCCTGAAGCCATGACGGCCATGTGCGAGACGGCGCGACACATCTGCGAAGGTCACCGAAAGTGAAGCCCCTCGTCTGACATGAAGATCTGCTAATTAAGGTGATATCTATGCATGTGGTTAAAGGGCAGACTCTGTAGTTTTAGGAGCACTTTGAGAGGTGTTCCTAGGTCACTGCTAGCTGCAGTTATGCCCCATCAAGGGACAGGTGGGGTGCCTCCATTGACTTGACATTGCCGACATCACTGACTTTGAGGGCCTGCGAAAACTGTCCTGTAAGGTCTGCGTCACTGAGACTTTATAGGTGTGGTTGTCAATGTCCCTCGTGTGCGCAGTGGAAAATCCAGGCCTCTGGGTCACACGGCCTAGGGCGCAGGTACCTTTATGTACTTTGCGGCCTAGCGGTGAGGCCTACGCAGCCGATTCTCCAGTATGTGATATAGCTGTCCGTGGGGCTCCACCGTGCCAAATCTCACGCTCCTAGCTCAAACGGTCCGGCCGTGAGACCGCCTGACACTAAATGGCCAATGAGACCTGTCCCGTGTGGCCTAGACCCACCAAATCTGAGTCACTGATGCACACCGCTCTCCCCCATCAGCGTTCCAAATTTCAGACCTCTACCTCTAACCAAACTGCAGTCATGGTCATTTTTCTAACGACGTCCCCTCCGAGCTTCGGCAGCCTTTCGGCATGGGCTAGAGGGCCTAGGGCCTTACCCCCATATTTTGGCTGAGAAAAGGCAAAATATAATCTAAATGTGCTCCTCCCACATGAAGGGGGCATAATTTCAACGGACATGTATGGCGGGACTTTGCGCCGCCGACGTCCAGTGCCGGGAGAGCTTTGACCCGTCCTCCTACGTCGCTCCTCCGTCGAGATATCTGCTAATTGGCTCTAACATGGGGAGCGCAAAGTCGTCCTCTTTGATGTGGGGAAACCCTTTCTTTGGGCGTGACGGGGGCATAATTTCAATGGACGTGTATGGAGGGACTTCTCGGGAGGGACTCCTAGTTTCTGGTGAACTTTGCAACGTCGTCCTACGTCACTCCTCCGTGGAGCCATTCCCTAATTGATGCTGATTGAAAATCAATAACCCAGAAACTTCCCCAAATAGAGAGCTGACTCCACCTGCTGGCCGATTCATGAAAGAAAAAAAATTGAAAAAAATTGCCATATAAATAGAGCGCTGCCTCCACCTACTGGCCAATCGAATACAAAAAAAAAAAAGCGAAAAATCTGCACATGTACTGCCCAGCTCATAAATAAACTCTGATAATTTCCTATGACTCCTATGGCAGAGAAATGAAAGGGAATTAAAGATATGGACTAAAGGGAACAATCCTTTTAAGGTTTTATGAGAAACAAGGACATTTCAGCCGAATATGCCAAGGTGGGTCTTGGATGTACATGCGCAGCGGCCATAGCGCCCCCGTTTGACCGACCGGCACCAAAGTCGGAGGATCTCTCTGGGGTGCAGTGCTACATTGACCGGTGAAATTTAGTGAGGACTGGCTGAAGCACGGCTGAGATTTAGGTGGTTGGTTGAAATGAGCATGGAAACGGCACAGGATGGGCGTAGCTCGTGGCCACAGCATACAGGCAGGTCAAGTCATCTTTATGACTCATGCGTGACGGCAATGTCGCGCCCCCATCTGGCCGAGTGAGGTGTCCTTTACAGGGTAGGCTGAGAGTCAGAGGACAAATATACCACCCAAATTTGGTTTGGATTGGTCATCAATAAGCCTGTCAAATGGCTGCTTGATTTTCATTAGCCGATGGCGGCCACTGTTTTAGGACTAATGACTGCCATTGTAGGTGACTGACCTCAGGCTGGGTCTTAGTACATACGGTCCAAATTCCACTTGGATTGGCCAAGGCAGTCAGGAGATATTGGCAGTTTTTAGTTGTAGCGCCCCCTATGGACGAAATGCGTCCCGCCTCGGACCGTGTCCCCAGAATGGCGTAGGGAGGTAGGATTTCAAATTTGGTCAAGGCAGGCTAAGGCACGGCCAAGTTATAGCAGTCAGACCAAAACGGGCCACATTTGCACATTGTTTGGCCGTGGCTAATGGCCGTACGATACACAAATGTCTGAATTTTTTTAATAATTCTTCATCGGCTCAGAGTTCTGATTCGTTTGACACCTCATTTGTCTGATTTGGTAGGACAAGCTTGGACTTTAAGACTTAATTAGGATTTGCAAATTATGCAAAATTACCGAAAAATCTACCCAGTTGTAGTTTCATAGTCTAAGTAGGAAATTGGTAGGACATGGCTGTCTGTATCTGGTGAAAAAAGAATTTTGACTGTAGGACCAACGGGTGAGGAGCAACAGCGCCCCCATCTGACTGACTGGGACGGGTCGGAGGGCCTGAGTAGTGGGTAGAAATTGACATCTTGCTGTCAAATTTGGTAAGCCTAGGTCTTACGGTTTAGGCTGGCCATTCAGTTTTAGGGAAGAAAAAAAGAAAGGAAAAAACCCTAACAAAAACAATAAGGTTCCATAGCACTATGTGCTTTGGACCCTTAAAAAAAAATAAAAAATACATATATATATATATATATATATATATATATATATACACTCACCTAAAGGATTATTAGGAACACCATACTAATACGGTGTTTGACCCCCTTTCGCCTTCAGAACTGCCTTAATTCTACGTGGCATTGATTCAACAAGGTGCTGAAAGCATTCTTTAGAAATGTTGGCCCATATTGATAGGATAGCATCTTGCAGTTGATGGAGATTTGTGGGATGCACATCCAGGGCACGAAGCTCCCGTTCCACCACATCCCAAAGATGCTCTATTGGGTTGAGATCTGGTGACTGTGGGGGCCATTGTAGTACAGTGAACTCATTGTCATGTTCAAGAAACCAATTTGAAATGATTCGAGCTTTGTGACATGGTGCATTATCCTGCTGGAAGTAGCCATCAGAGGATGGGTACATGGTGGTCATAAAGGGATGGACATGGTCAGAAACAATGCTCAGGTAGCCCGTGGCATTTAAACGATGCCCAATTGGCACTAAGGGGCCTAAAGTGTGCCAAGAAAACATCCCCCACACCATTACACCACCACCACCAGCCTGCACAGTGGTAACAAGGCATGATGGATCCATGTTCTCATTCTGTTTACGCCAAATTCTGACTCTACCATTTGAATGTCTCAACAGAAATCGAGACTCATCAGACCAGGCAACATTTTTCCAGTCTTCAACTGTCCAATTTTGGTGAGCTCGTGCAAATTGTAGCCTCTTTTTCCTATTTGTAGTGGAGATGAGTGGTACCCGGTGGGGTCTTCTGCTGTTGTAGCCCATCCGCCTCAAGGTTGTGCGTGTTGTGGCTTCACAAATGCTTTGCTGCATACCTCGGTTGTAACGAGTGGTTATTTCAGTCAAAGTTGCTCTTCTATCAGCTTGAATCAGTCGGCCCATTCTCCTCTGACCTCTAGCATCAACAAGGCATTTTCGCCCACAGGACTGCCGCATACTGGATGTTTTTCCCTTTTCACACCATTCTTTGTAAACCCTAGAAATGGTTGTGCGTGAAAATCCCAGTAACTGAGCAGATTGTGAAATACTCAGACCGGCCCGTCTGGCACCAACAACCATGCCACGCTCAAAATTGCTTAAATCACCTTTCTTTCCCATTCTGACATTCAGTTTGGAGTTCAGGAGATTGTCTTGACCAGGACCACACCCCTAAATGCATTGAAGCAACTGCCATGTGATTGGTTGATTAGATAATTGCATTAATGAGAAATTGAACAGGTGTTCCTAATAATCCTTTAGGTGAGTGTATATATCCCCATAACGCCTGAATTTATATAGCTGTATATAAAAAAATATTTTATGTGTGTTTTTGCCTTTAAGTAGAGAGTAAATAATGTTGAGATTATTAATTTCATTTTTGCACAAAAAAAAAAATAGAAATTTTGGTATGTTGCAAATTTGCGACAACAGGCATAATGGTCAATAATAAGACAACAATAACACAGTAGTATGACAGTGAAAAAAAATAAGGTTTTATTTATTCACCCATTTTTTTACTTATTTATTTATATAAATCTGCAACAGGAGGTATTCAATAATAAGTAACCCCAACCACACACATGCATACATACATACACACTCACCCACCCATGCATGCACGTATGCGCACAAACACACACTTACCGGTGCACGTATGTACACGCGCACACACACACACACACACACACACATGCATACATACATACGCACACTCAAGCAGGCACGCACAACAATGCAAACAGTGTAACAATGTAAAAAAAAAAACGTTATTTTTTTTTTCTCACTCGTGGAATGCACAGAAGCAGTTTTTGTTCTTGTTTAGGCACAGGTGAACATCACATTTTGTACACTTGATGCTAGTGTGGCCCGAGCACTTAGGCAATTTGCAACGTTGCCGCACACTGTCGAGGGTGGAAGCAGGTGGTTGACAGAGCCTTCAATGATTTGTGCAAGTTTTAGCACGACATTCCCGCTTGCCCCGATGTCTGCTGAACCTGGTGGAGGATCAGATTTCCCTGCATAAACATCAAATGAGTGCACCAGGCCTTTTGTGTCAGACAAAACAAAAATTTTATATCCCCATTTGTACGGCTTTTTGGGGATGTACTGTTTTAGAACAGATCTGCCTTTGAATGGCACCATTTGTTCGTCAATAGACAGCATCTGATCTTGAGGCAGAGCTTGGAATTTGGGGAGCAGGGACTCAATTAGTGGCCTAATTTTGAACAGCTTGTCACTGTTGTTGGGTGCTGTGTTGTCACTCAAATGAAGAAAATGTTTAATTTCTTCCCACCTGTCGCGGGGCATCACATCAGCCACCTGCTCTACACGACATGCATTAGACCAGTAGATCCTAGAGCGAGGTAAGCGGATAACACTCATGTACAAAACAGTTCCAATGAACTGCTCCAATTCCTTCTGATCTAATGTTAGCGCATGGTTTGGATTTTCTTGTGTGCAGTACAGATTGCTCTGATTGACAATATGACGCAGAAGTTCGGTGTCAAAAAACTGTCTGAAATAATCAACAGGCTGCATAATTGAGTCACTGTCTGGGACAGCACCTTGCCACACTGGCACATTTTTTGCAGAGCTCTGAGTCTGTTTTACCGTCTTCCACACCACTTTGTCTTTGTTTTGTCCCTTGCGTTTCTTTCTTGCAGCTAGGGCACTGGTGCTAGCAACTTCCTCATCACTGCTGCCCCTGTCTCTCTCACTCCGGTCACTCTCACTGCTGCTCTCTTCATCACCTGGCTTGGGAACATATTCCTCATCGCTGCCTGCACTATCGCTGAGACAACTATCCTAACTGTCGTCTGGGGGAGCTTTGACGTGAGGTTGCGCGCTTGCCATAAAACATGGAAGGTTTCATTCGGATCTGCATAAAAATAAATAGCTTTTGTATTCATATCCCAGCATGGTGTATCCCAGCATGGTACCTGTATAAAGACTACTGAAAATAACTAAGCAAAATACAAAGGATTATCTATATAAGCCGGCCCGAAAAGGGTTTTCTATATAGCGCTGGGTAGCGGCAGAGCATTAGGCTTATTGCCTACTGTCGCTAATATGCTACAAAGCTAAATATTATAATAACTTCAAAAATACTTGTCACACATATTTCACCTCGTTATGTCGAGTGTATAAGCACACAATAAGCAGGTGAGTATTTTTATTTTATCACAATTTACCTTATATACACCTCAGGATCACACTTTGTAACCTCAAATCAACAATTTCCCAACCGGAATAATCTTCGTGCGTAAAAAGGAAATAAGTCCGTCACTTTGCGGTCCCACCAGAAAAAAGTGCTTGTCGAAGGTTCCTAGGTCCGTAGCGAATATGTACTAACCGGCATTGGGGGAATGCAGACACTGTCTCGGCTGGTTGATTGAGTCAAAGGGTTTGTCGCAGATTTGCGACATTAGGCGTTAAGGGGATATATATATATATATATAAAATCTCTGTGCCTCTGTGTCAGTGTCCACAAAAGTCCCAGACAACTCGCAAGCTGAGTGACAGGACAGCAGACCTGAGAAAGCTGGTGCATTTTATTGTAAACGTACAGTGGACCCAGCAGCATTATTTTTATATTGCTTAATAAAACTATACATTTTATTATGCTAATTTATAAGTGAAGTTAAGCTTTGCTGTGTAATTTAGCTTTTACCTAATTAACGTTAGCTAACTTGCTAACTTATTTTCCACTTTTATTTCCTGTTAAGGAGAGTACAGTGCTTTTTACATGAAATCAAGTGTACTTGAACATATATGCACTTACATATGTACACATAGATGAACAGTGAGAGTCAGTTTTCGTGCAATTTATTAAAATTGCAGTCCTTTCATTTTGTCGCCGTTTTTGAGGTTCTCAATCTATTATCTCAATCTATCAAAATTTTAATGAAAAATGGAGCACTGAAGTAAAGAAATAATAACTTGCATTATATATACCGTTTGATATGGAAAAATTATCACCTGATTTTTGATTATTAATTTTTTTCACAGCCTTGTCGGTACGTCGGAGATCCGGCGTAGTGCCTGAATGCTATCAGCCCTGTAGCTCTAAAGCAAAATGGGACAGCCATGTCATATGAAGTTTGACTTGATCAGAGGAACCTGGGGGACAATGCACGCCCCTTGGATTTTCAGAATAACTTTCTGTCTGACGGTTATTTTGGTGGGCAGGCAGGAGCGGCTTCAGGGATTCTTGGATAAAGAGGAAAAGTTTGGGAAACTAGCCCCGTTCATTTTTGTTTCCCGCTTCATTCCGCAACGCGCTAACGGAAATGTACGGGCGGAAGTCAATAGTTAACGTCCTTGGTAAACATCCGTTTCCGGCACTTTTACCATGCAGATTTCGTGTATTTGAGATGGCTGCTTTGTTGCTCGCTATTCCAGTTTATATTGTTTTATTTATTTATTTATTTATTTATTTATTTGCACGTATTTGAATTCTATTGATCATGGTTTCCTGTTTTTGACTCTATTTGTATTAAGGTACTGTACATATAATTATTTTAATATTGGGATTAATTTTCTTAATAATTGAACAAGTTTTACAAATTGTGGGTTCTGGAAAAAATTGTTAATGTAATAACCAGGATAGGATTGGAAAATTAGAGGTTTTAGACCCATTGTACGGTAGTGATCACAACATGGTTAAATTCG